>PITA01004924.1:0-42705 GCA_004023965.1 Spilogale gracilis | reverse complement strand
TCTTTCTGCCCTAACCCTCTTCCTGCATCCATAGTGATTTTTCTAAAACACTGATCAAAGCATTCACCCAAAAGACTTTTCTTAATTTACCGTTGCCTCTGGCAGGGGACTTCAAAGTTCTAGTACTGTATGTAGTTGAATCCTTTCTTTAAATGTAGGGAAACATGAGGCACCTGGGTGGCTCAGAGGGTTGGGCCTCTGCCTTTGGCTCGGGTCATGATCTCAGGGTCCTGGGATCGAGTCTCACATCGGGCTCTCTGCTAGGCAGGGAGCCTGCTTCCCATTCTTTCTCTGCCTGCCTCTCTGCCTATTTGTGATCTCTCTCTCTGTCAAATATATAAATAAAATCTTTAAAAAAAATAAAAAAATAAATGTATGGAAACATACCTGTGGCTTGGTATACAAGGCTTTTTATGACTTAGTCCTAGCCTGACTTCTTGCTATTCCTGGACCTGTGCTCTGATTTCAGAGAAGCAGAATGCCTTGAATTCTACAAATAATCCTTTTTTTTTTTTTCTTTCTTTCTTTCTTCCTTCCTTTCTTTCTTTCTTTTTTTTTTTTTTGCCTAGAATGCCTTGAATGCCTTTACCCCTTGTCTGTTCGGTATTCTGTTCTTGTCTTAAAAATGTTACCTTAACCTCCTGAGTGATAGTGTCTTTTGTATGTTAGTGGGATTACTCCTGGCAGAGTCCCTATCAGGCCTGGTCACCAGAAGGATAAGCTGTGATTAGAAGGTTAGAACTTTATTTTTTTTCTTTTCTTTTTTTCTTTTTTAAGTAAACTCTTCATCCAAAGTGGGGCTTGAACTCACAACCCCAACATCAAGAGTCACATGTTTTACCAAACTGAGCCAGCCAGGTGCTCCAAGAAGGTTTGAAATTTCAGCTCCCTTCTCCTACTCCTTACTGCTGAGGAAGGGAGAGAGGCTGGAGATTGAGTTCAGTTTTCCATGGTCAGTGATTTAGTGGATCATGCCTCCATAATGAAACCCTCATAAAAACCCCTTAAAGAACTGGGTTTGGGGAACTTCTGGATTGGTGAACATACCAATGTGCTTGGAGGATAGTGTGCATTAAGAGGGCATGGAAGCCCTTTGTGCTTTGCCCCCACCCCTCCCCCAATACGTTGTTCTATTCATCTCTTCCATTTGGCTGTTCCTGAGTTAAGTATACTTTATGATAAACCAGCAGTGGTAAGTGATGTGAAATGTTGGGGTCAAGGAACAAGTAGTCAAGAAGGAATTCTTGAGACGTCTTCAGTGCAAGAAGGGTGCTTTTATTAAAGCACTGGGAAAGGATCTATGGGCAGAAAGAGCTGTACTTGTTTGTAAGGAGCTGCTGATTATATACTTTCAGGTTGGGAGGAGGTTAGGGATAGGGTAAGTCCCTGAGGAATTTAGAAACAAGGTTTCCAGGACTTTGAGGGGTCATTTACTACTGTCTAGTAAAACCTTAGTCATGAGACCCTTCAGATGTTTATCAATGGGTCATATGTTTGGAGGATGATTGCTAACATATATCTTGGCAGGGGTGGAAGAACTGGGGGGGTGGGAGGTGAGTAGAGATAAAGGAAGTTTCCAAAGGGATTTTTCAGGATCCTGGAGGTTGGACTAATGTCAAGCTAAGGTTGTCTTTTGCCTTTAGCAAAGTATTCACATTGTGGCAGTTGAGTTCCTAGAGGAAGGTCACTCTGCCTGCCTCAAGTACTTGTCAATGGGCTGTAAATAATAAGTTTAGTTTTTTTCCCCCTATATTTGCCTTTGTTTCCCACATCAGTAAATAAGCATTTTCCTGAATTCTATGAGTCATTCTAAGAAATTATCAAACCTGACGAAGAGTTGATGGGAACCACCAAAGTTTTAGCCAAGTTGGACACAAGAGCAGATGGCCTGGGGACCTGGGACTTGTGACTGGTGTCTGAAGTTAAGTCTGTTGGACCAATCCTTTAAACCTGTGGAGTCTGATGTTAACTCTGGGTTGCCAGTGTTAGAATGGATTGTAGGGACACCCATTTGGTGCCAGAGAATTGGTGTTGGAAGATGCCACATATTTGGTGTCAGGGCCACTTAACCCCAGTTTATAAATGGAAACAAACCAAAGCTTCAGCTCAACATTAAGTCAGTATGTGGGAGAGCTGTAATTCAAAAGTCCTATTAACCATGATTTTGTTTTATTTTTTTAATTGTTAATTTCCTTTTATACTAAATTATAATTTTAATTTCTTTTAAATTTTAAAATTTTCATTACTTATTAGTTATGTGTTCAGATCTCTCTCTTTTTTAAAGATTTATTTATTGGGGCGCCTGGGTGGCTCAGTTTGTTAAGCGACTGCCTTCAGCTCAGGTCATGATCCTGGAGACCCTGGATCGAGCCCCACATCGGGCTCCCTACTCGGCGGGAAGCCTGCTTCTCGCTCTCTCACTCCCCCTGCTTGTGTTCCCTCTCTAGCTGTGTTTCTCTCTGTCAAATAAATAAAATCTTTAAAAAAAAATTTTTTTTTATTTAGTTTAGGGAGAGAGTAAGCACCAGCAGGAGGGATGGAGGCAGGGGGAGAGAGAATCTCCAGCAGACTCCACACTGAGGCCAGAGCCCATGGTTGTGCTTGATCTTATGACCCTGAGATCACCACCCCAGCCGAAACCAGGAGTCTGATACTGAACCAACTCCACCACATACGCATCCCTCAGATCTTTTGAACTTAAATGAATGCTTTCATTAATTAATTGCCTTGATGGATTGCTTGTAATTTTTACTGTTATTGTTTGGTCAAAGTATTGTTGCTCTTCTAAAGTTAGCAGGACAGACAGCTGACTGAGGAAGTTTAAGATCTTTAGCTTGATTTTCTTAAGTTCCTTCTATGTTTTAAATAGGACACAAATATCTCTAAATAAAAATAACTTCCTCCCAACCCATTTGGAAAATATCCCAGACTTTTTCATGCCTTGCAAAGTCGCTGCTGTCTAGTTATCATTACTATTTGTTTTTTCCCTTTAATATAAGTGACCCTCCCAGGAATAGTTTAATCACCAGATGTTTGGCTAGCAGCATTCTACTTATTCTGGTTTTGCAGTTTTACTGAAATAGGCTGAAAGGTAATCATGCCATTCCTTCCCTTGTTCTAACCTGATTTTACTCATCTGCTCTTGAAATTTACTTTGGTAAGTGATTTGGAACCATAATGAAAACAGAAAGGGGATGGTATATGTATTTTACCCTGGTCCCTTAAGAATTGACGATTTTGACACTCATGTTCAGTTTGAGAGGTTCTGAGTTTTTAGAAATGGTGAGATTTGAAAGCTACAAGCGACCTGAGAGATCATCCAGCAGAGGAGCTTTACTTTTTTCTTAACTGAGGAAATGAAAGTTGTCAAGGTCAACTATAAATCTGATACTTTGCCTTGGTGAGAAAAACCCAGGCTTTAGAATCTCTCTGATGTGATCTCCAGTCTGCAGACATGTCAGTGTACAAGGATCAAGAATCTGAATACATAACAAGATCAATTTGTGACAGCATTAACATTGTATAGCCTGGAAGCAGCCTTTGTGAATTTTCCAAATTATTGGCAGTGTTTGAAAACACTTGACATCTTCAGGTCCAGTGAACTCAGCCATGTACTTTTCAATTAGTAGATTTTTCAGACTTCCAAAAAATAGCATAAGTATCCTTTTTCAAATATAATTTTATGTAGAACCCATATACAAGGCAGATATAAGTGGTATTTACTTAGAATACAATTTAAGGGGCACCTGGGTGGCTCAGTTGTTAAGTGTCTGCCTTCGGCTCAGGTCATGATCCCTGAGTCGCAGGATGGAGCCCTGCATTGGGTTCTCTGCTCTGCGATAAGCCTGCTTCTCCCTCTCTCACTCCCCCTGCTTGTGTTCCCTCTCTAGCTGTGTTTCTCTCTGTCAAATAAATAAACAAAATATTTTTAAAAAAATAATAAAAAATACAATTTTAAGTGTAATTTTGATCTATTGAAAATTAGTGAAAACTCAAATTTGTAAAAGAGATATATTTCCCTCTTTCTCTAGCTTAAAAAAATTTGAATGGATATACCACAGTTCATTTAACCAGGCCCCTATTGATGCATACTTAAAGGTTGTTTCCTTCCATTTTGCTTTTACAAATAATACTGCTGTGAATTATGTATGTCTCTGTATATGTGTTTCTGATGATCAGCTTCTAGAAATTTAATTGCTGTGTCATTAGAATACGTTTGTTTTTATTTTTGAAAAATATTATCAGATTAGCCTCCAAAATTACATTAATATACATTCCCACCAGCAACATATAAATAAGCATAATTTCCTCATGCTCTCATCAACAAGGCATGTTAATTTTGTTTTTTGCTTATCTGAGAAATTGAATCTCACTGTAGTTTTTAAAAAAATTATGTTTACTTTATTTATAATAATCCCTACACTCAGCATGGGGCTTGAACTCAACAACCCTGAGATCAAGAATCCTGTGCTCTACTGACTGAGCCAGCCATGCACCCTGAATCTCAGCGTAGTTTTAATCTTCAGTTTTCATTATATGTAAACTCGAGTAATGTTTTATGTGTTTAAGAGCCATTTGTGTTTCCTTTACTGTGAATTGTTTATTCATAGCACTTTGCCCATTTTATTTATTTATTATTTATTTATTTTTAAAGACTTGTTAATTTTAGAGAATGTGCCTGAGAGCGAGCAGTGGGAGGGGCCGAGAGAGAGAGAGAGAAAGCCTTAAGCAGACTCCCTGCTTGGCACGGATCCTGACGTGGGGCCTGATCCCAGCACCCCAAGATCCTGAGATCATGACCTGAGCTGAAATCAAGAGTCAGATGCTTAACCAAAGGAGCCACCAAGGTGTCTTGCACTTTGTCCATTTAAAAAATTGGGTTTCTTCCTATCTTATTGAGCAGTAGGAATCTTTTATGTGTTAGGATATTAACTCTTTGTGATATAAGTTGTAAATTCTTTTTCTCGGTTTTTTATTTTTCTTTTCCCTTTGGTTTTTGTCTGTTTCATTATGGGTATCTCAATGCAAACTTAACATGGCTAAAGTAGAATCCTGGATTTCCCCCCTGCTCCCTTCCTTTAATCTGCTTATCTAGTTTTCCTCATCAAGAAACAGCCTCCATCTACTCATAGCCCAAACTCCAAATCAAGAAGTTATCCTTGGTTTCTCTCTCTCTCATTTCTTTTTTCTTTTTTTTTCAGATTTATTCCCTTTGGGGTGTAGGTACTGTGGGATGGTACAGAGTATAGAGATCCCATTGAGCCAGCCATTCTTTCATCCTTGTTTTTTCTTATACTCTTATACATCCCATCTCTAATCCATCCTGAGTTGTATTGGTTTCTCCTCCAAATACATTTCTTTTCCTTTCTTTTCTTTATTTTATTTTCTTTATTATTTTTTTAAAAAATATTTTATTTATTTTGACAGAGAGAAACACAGCCAGAGGGGGAACACAAGCAGGGGGAGTGAGAGAGGGAGAAGCAGGCTTCCCGCCGAGCAGGGAGCCTGATGTGGGACTCGATCGCAGGTCTCCCAGATCATGACCTGAGCCGAAGGCAGTCGCTTAACCAACTGAGCCACCCAGGCGCCCCTCTTTTCTTTTTTTTAAAGATTTTATTTATTTGACAGAGAGAAACACAGCCATAGAGGGAACATAGCAAGGGGAGTGAGAGAGGGAGAAGCAGGCTTCCCGCCGAGCAGGGAGCCCGATGTGGAACTCCATCCCGGGTCTCCAGGATCATGACCTGAGCTGAAGGCAGTCGCCTAACCGAGCCACCCAGGCGCCCCCCCCAAATACATTTCTTAAACTATTCATTTGCTGTATATCTGCCAACTAAGTCCATCCTGCCCTAATTCTTCACCGGGGTGTCTGCTGTGACTTTCTACTTGTTATCCCCCCAAACTGGCATCTCCTCTTCTAGGTAATGAGTCATCTGCTTCTCTGTAGCTTATATGATTTTTTTTAAAACACATCATCTGATTGTCATATCACCCCCTGAACCCACCCTCCCATTGTTCAAAACCCTCCTGTGTCTCCTTGTCTCTCTCTCTCTCTCTCTCTCTTTCTTTTTTGTTTAAAGATTTTTTTTATTTATTTGACAGAGAGAAACACAGTGGGAGAGGGAACCCAAGCACGGGGAGTCAAGAGTGGGAGAAGCAGGCTTCCCGCTGAGCAGGGAACCTGATTCGGGGCCTAATCACAGGACCCTGGGACCATGACCTGAGCTGAAGGTATATGCTTAACGACTGAGCCACCCTGGTGCCCCCCTCCTTGTGTCTTATGATAAAGATAATTGTAACTATGTAAAATAACCTAATCTGTTTCTCCATTCTCACCTGGTACTAGGTTATTAACTATCCCACCCCCACCACCTTTGAGTCTCTTATCTCTGTCATGTTCCCTTCTGACTTGGGACTTGCACATAAATTGTTCTCTCCTGGAGCATTCTTCCTCTCTGTAAGTTTGTGTTTAATTTTCCTACAGATCTTAGCTCACTGTATACTTTCTCTGGAAAAGCCAACCTTCCCTAATAGGTGGCAACCCTGTTACAAGCCCTTGTAGCATCTTATATCTCTTTTTAATAGGACTTATATTTGCAATTTTATGCTTATTGTGTGATTCTTTGATAAACTCCGTGAAATAAGGAGTTTGTCTGTTTCCTTTACTGATATATTCCTAGTGTCTATGCCAGTGCCTAGCATATGGTTAACTCTCAAGACATTTATTGAATGATTGTTTAATTAAAAGTTCTCAGGTATACTGTTTACAGACTATACCATTTTACCACCCTTTCTGAAAAATGTGACTGTTTTGCTCTAGGCCAGTCTTTCTCATCTTTTCTGTAGGACTTGCCCAATACCACTAAAGTTCAGCAATCTCTTCTCCTTAGTCTTTATTTTTAATATTTTATTTATTTGACAGAGAGAGAGATCACAAATAGGCCGAGAGGCAAGCAGAGAGAGAGGGGGGCAAGCAGGCTCCCTGCTGAGCAGAGAGCCCGATGTGGGGCTCGATCCCAGGACCCTGAGATCATGACCTAGACTGAAGGCAGAGGCTTTACCCTCCGAGCCACCCAGGTGCCCCTCATCTCTGAAGTCTTAAAGCATTTCAAGGATGAAATGTATCTAGGCCAAGGGGCTTGATTTCATTTAAATCCTGTGAGTGTTCCTCAGTCTTGGGCTTCAGTTTCGTCTCTTTTTTCAGGTGAATGTTAGCTTTTTGTTCTTATTTTTGTTTTTGAGTAGAGATCAATAACTTAGACCTATTTTCTGATCCATATCACCTCAGCAATATCTAGGTGGTCCCCAACTTTTTAAAGCTTATTTTAAAATCAGTTATTTGGAATTTGGAGGTTAGAACAAATTACCCCATGGAAACCATGATAAAGTTGGTGCTTATATATTCATGCAAGTACCTTCAAAACCTTTTAACCAAGAGTATGTCTTAAATAGTGTAATATTAGGGTACCTGGTTGGCTCAATTGAAAGAGCACGCAACTCTTGATCTCAGGGTCGTGAGTTTGAGCCCCATGTGGGGTGTGGAGATTACTTAAGTAAAAACTTAAAAAAAAAGAGGACAATATTAGTTTGAACACTGAATGTCTCTGAGCTGAGTTTAGCTCTTCTTTCATTCTGAATCCTGAGACCTTCGGAGTCTCAGAAAACTAAAAAGTTCTGTAGGATTGGCAGTGCTTAGGCAGAATATCAAGTAGCTGGGTAGGAGGAGATCCATTGAGTTGTTACTAAATTTCCTACCTTGTGGATAGATTGTGAAGGTAAAGAGGGGGAGGAAAGCTACATGTTTGGAAGTTTGAAATGTTATTAAACTGTGTGTATGTATTACTTATGGTAGCCAAATAGCAGTTGGATTTAATAATGGGAATTGATGTATAGAGAATGAATTGATAAATAACTTTTTCCACTACTGGTAGAATAAAGGAAAATTATTAATTATGGGTGATGTTATCACATCTAGGAGGAAAAACTAGTGCATTTTCTCCTCACTTATGTGCAACATGGAGAAATTCTGTAAAGAAAGTAATTAGGATTTGTTTTTTGTTTTTTTTTGCATGGCTGTGCTTTCCATAGACATGGTTTCTTTCTGTACATGGATCATGAGTTTTAAGATGCTTTCAGACCATTTAACCTTTCTTATAACAAGTTTTGTCATGTACCAAATTCATTCCTGTGCAGTTTTTTTTAAGATTTTTTTTAGATTTTTTATTTTTTTAATCTTTTTAAAAAAGATTTTAAATCTTTTTTAAGATTATTTATTTGACAGAGAGAGAGATCACAAGCAGGCAGAGAAGCAGGCAGAGAGAGGGAGAAGCAGGCTCCCTGCTGAGCAGAGACTCAATCCAGAACCCTGGGATCATGACCTGAGCTGAAGTTAGCTGCTTAACCCACTGAGCCACCCAAGCGCCCCATTCCTGTGCAGTTTTGAGTGACAAAATGGTTCTCTTATTTATATGTATAAAAACAGTGCCAGAGACGAGAACAAAAGCCATGATTCAACTGATTTTATACTTTCTTTGGGAAGAAGAAAAGACTTGTTGAGATGAAGATTATAATTTCAGCACAAAGGAAATATTCAAGGCCCAGGCAACTCTTAAATTCCTTACTAATAATATGTAAAATAAATTACAAGCCTTCCATTTCTGTCAGTTCTTGTAGGTACTTGCTTGCCAATACAGAGACAAGTTTGCTTAATTCTAGGTGTATTTCTTAGTGCAGAACACATCCACTTCAAAGTTTATTCTGTTATTTGTTTACAACGTTAATACTAATTAAAAAAACCTTAAGGTTTTTGAGATATTCTTAGAATTTTCATGTTGGAAGGGATCTTAGAGGACATCTAGTTTAGTGCATGACTTTTCTACCATGGCCCCGCCAGTCGGCATCCAGCAGCCTCTTCCTGCCCCCTGCTGGTCCCCTTCTTGTGTGCTATGCTTCAGATCACAGGTCTTCTTTGTTCCTTGAAATTATCAGACTCTGTGGGTCTTTGTACTTCCTGGAACGCTCTTCACCCATCCCTGTTCCTATGGCTTGTTTCTTTACATTAAACAGATTTTGCTCAAATCTCAACTCCTCAGCAGGCTTTTCCCAGGCCATCCTATCTAAAAGAGGGTCGTGGCTGCCCTCCCCACCCCAAGACTGTTTTCTTTCCTTTGTAATACTTGTCAGTGCCTGGAATGATTGTGCTTATTTGTTTATTGTCTCTCTCCCCTCATTAGGCTGGCTCCGCGAGAGCAAGGGCCTTGTTTGTGTTGTTCACTGCTGTATCCTGAAGCATCTACAGTGGGCTGGCCCACTGCAGCTATCTGACAGATATTTATAAGACAGCATGAGTGACCATTGATGTTCATCGATGTCTGGTCACTACTGAGCTGACATCTGTCTCCCTTTCACTTGTACCTCTGATCGTAGTTCTTCCCCCTAAAATAAGTCATCTGCTCTATTCCGTCTTTTTCGAAGAGTCTTCAGACATTTAGATGTCCATCATTTCTCATCAAAACCAAACATGTAGTTTTCTTACCAGCTCCTTATCTGGCATGATTTTAGAGTGTGGTCATCATCCAGGTTATCCATCACTGAGTGTTTTTGGTTTTGTTGATATCCAACACTAGAAACCGTATATTATGTGAAGTCTGAACCTCAGAGAGAGTTCATTTAAACTTCTTTGGTTCATGTAATATGAATGCTTTTATCTTTGATAAAAAGTTATCTTTTGGGGTACCTGGGTGGCTCAGTCATTAAGCATATGTCTGCCTTCGGCTCAGGTCATGATCCTGGAGTCCCGGGATCGAGCCCCGCATCTAGCTTCCTGCTCGGCAGGAAGGCTGCTTCTCCCCTCTCACTCCCACTGCTTGTATTCCCTCTCTAGCTGTGTTTCTCTCTGTCAAATAAATAAATAAAATCCTTAAAAAAAAAGTTATCTTTTACTTCCATATAAATGACCAAGAAACTATTCATATATGATGTCATTATCAGAATTAACTTTGACTTCTTAAAAATTTGTTTTATTGAGGAACATAACAACATAGAAATGAAACATAAATGTACACTTTAATGGATGTCTATTTAACTGCCACTGAAGTCAAGAAAATAGAATATTACTAGTGTTTCAGAAAGCCCTCTGTCTTATCTCTTGTCGATCTCCACTCCTCTCTACCAGTAATATCCTGATTTTTCTAAGAAAAAAAATCACTTAACTTTTTAAAAATAGATTTACCACTTAGATATGCATACCTAAACCATGTAGTTTGTAGTTCAGCTTGGCCTGTTTTAAGACTGTATAAATGAAATGATACTTGTATTGGTTTTCTTTTGTTTTATAATCAGTTACCACAAGCGTAGCAGCTTAAAGTGGCATCCATATATTAATTGTCTCACAGTTCTGTATGTCAGAAGTGTGGGCATGCTGTGGCTGGGTTCTCTTCTCAGGATATTATAAGCCTGTGACTAGACATTGGCTGGGTTGAGTTCTTTTTCCCTTGATTAGTTCCAAATTGATTTCTAAGATATAGCTCTTTTTTTTTATCTCTTTATTGTTTTGTTTTCCATTTCATGAATTTCTACTCTTGATTATTTTTTTATATTTTCTTTGGATTTGTTTTGCTGTTCTTTTTAACCTCTTGGTATTGGTGCTTAGTTTATTCATTTTAATTTTTAACATTTTGTGATACATGCATATATAAGACTCAGTCCCCACCACCCCAACATTGCTTCAGCTTCTTCCCATAAATTTATATTTTTATTTTTTTTTAGAAAAATAAGTAAGCTCCATGCCCATGTGGAGCTTAAACTCAGAACCCCAAGATAAAGAGTTGTATGTTGTACTGACTGAGCCAACCAGGTGCCCTGTATTTTTCTTACTTTTAATTATCAGTTATGATTTGTTTTGTGACTGACTTATGGATTATTTTAAGAGTATATTAATTTTTAAACACAAATATTCTTTAGATATTTCTTTTGTGATTGATTTCTTGCCTATTTGTATGTGCAGGCTTAGTACTTCAATCCTTGTGTTTGTTTTGAACTGTGTTTTGACCTAGCACATTATCAATTTTTAAAAATATTCTATATGTGTTTGGGGGAGGAAAAACGCATTCTAAAGTTATTTGCTACAGTCTACAACGTTCATTTTGTCAAGTTTTAAAAAATATGTCCAAAATGATCTGTACCTGATAGGTTTCTCTTTAAACTGTCTATTGAGTTGAGTTCCTTTGCTGTTATTCTTTCAGTTCTCGAATTCTCATTTATTTTTCAAATTTGATCTTTTACCTTTTGGACCTACCAGTTCTGTCAAAATGTTCAACGTTTGGGTTTTTAGTAATTCAACCCTGTAGTTTTATAGGCTATTCCTGATAATTCTGATACAGCACATCTTTCTGAGTCATTTTCTGTTTTGGTCATTTCTGTTTGGCTCTTGATCTTGGTATCTCATGTACTGCTCAGTGAAGGAAGAGGATTTGTAGCAATATTGTGAGGCTCAAGTTGATGTTGTCTCCCTGCAGAGACTTGATTTTTTTTCACACTCCCTCTTTGCAAATACCTCATAACTGGTGACATTACCAGTCTGAATGTAGGACCACCTCAGTAAATCCCTGGTTTATTCGGTCACTCAGATAACATGAAACTAGTTCAGGTCTGTCCAAGAGTTGATTTATTTCTGGTTCCCTTTATCCTGGGAGTGTAGCTCTGCAGTTTCTGCTTCAAGTGAGTGGTGGCTTATCAAACTTCCCCCTTTTGGCACTCTTGCCTTTGATTTTTGCTTCCGGATTTTTTAAAGGTTTTAGGAGCAGTTTTTCTCCCTTTTTTTTTTTTTTTTGATCTTCAGGTGTCTGGAGCTGAAACCATCTTGGGTGGTTTGGAGTATATCTCTGGGTCCTATTTTTTTGCCTTGATTTCAACCAGCTAATTCTTTGCAACCTTAAGTCTTTGGGGTTTTTAGGCAGTTTTAAGAAAGTATTTCCTCGAGTGTTTGTATTTGTCCTCAGAAGGACCATTTCATCTAGGTTAGTTAGTTAGTTGAAGCTAAAGTATCAGAGTTTTTAGGTTTTAAAAATTACTCAGTGTTATTCATATAAAATTGTAGTGAA
Source organism: Spilogale gracilis (assembly GCA_004023965.1). Lineage (NCBI taxonomy): Eukaryota > Metazoa > Chordata > Mammalia > Carnivora > Mephitidae > Spilogale > Spilogale gracilis. The sequence continues at coordinate 30,604 of PITA01004924.1, read as the reverse complement.
ATCCAATTTGGCATACAACTTTTTTTCTCAGTATGAATACTGGTAGTTAAAAGACTGCTCTTGACACCTATGTTATGTGTTTACCTCACACGTTTGAATTCTGATTCCCAGTTTGCATTACTCAATTTTGATTTCCATAGAGAATAGGTGGGACCAAATGTTCTTTATATATACTTAGGTACATAACTTTTGGGGGGTTGAGTTCTTAGTGGAAATGATTTAATTTTTATCTCAAATTTCCTTTGAAATGGAGCCATGCCATTATTGGCAGAGAGTGGGGTATTTAAATGGGTGGTCTTCCAAATCAGCTATAGAAAATGAAAGAAGAATTCATTTTCAGAAGCACCCTATCTTTTACCTGTAATGTGACTGACTTAGATCGTCATATGGCTGCCTCCTTCTTGTTACTGATATGTTTCACCTCAAAAATTTACATTTTTAGGGGCGCCTGAGTGGCTCAGTTGGTTGAGCGACTGCCTTCGGCTCAGGTCATGATCCCGGAGACCCGGGGAAGCCTGCTTCTCTCTCTCTCACTCCCCCTGCTTGTGTTCCCTCTCTGGCTGTGTTTCTCTCTGTCAAATAAATAAATAAATAAATAAATAAAATCTTAAAAAAACAAAAAATTTACATTTTTAGAGAGGTCTCCCAGAAATCACTCCTTTTTTCCCTCCTTCATAACAAGTATCAGCATCTGATGATGATCCTGGCCCCCCTCCCCCGCTAGCAAAACATAAAGCCCCATGAAAGAAGGACCATGTCTATCTTGTTCACCACTGTCTTTTGTGTCCTATTTACCCATTCTCTGAAATGTATTAGGCATTTAGGAATTATTTATTTAATAAATGAATAGAATATTAATATTTTTCTGAGATTGTGACATTTTATCTAAATGTCAGTATTATCTAAAAAAATTCTGTTGAACTAAAGAACTAAAGTTTTCTTTCTCTTTTTTTTTAAAGATTTATTTATTTATTTTGGAGAGAGAGTGTGATTGAGTGTGAGTTGGGGGCCGGAGGGAGAGGGAGAGAGAGAAAATCAAGCAGACTCTGTGCTGAGTGTGTAGCCACAGGCAGGGCTTGATCACATGACCTTGAGATCATGACCTGAGCCAAAATCAAGGTTCTGATGCTTAACCGACTGGGCCACCCAGGTGCCCCATGAACTAAAGTTTTCTAAACCAAGTATAGTATCTGCTTTCTCTTGCCTTCTATTATGCAAAAGCATTATTTGTAAATGTTGAATGAAAAATCAGATATAAGAATTTGACCTCAAGTATACATTAACCTGAGAGAAAACTATTTAGCATTAGGGATAACTGTGATTTTCTTGTTATATATTGATTATATATTGAACTGAAAGGAGGTCAGTGTTGCTGGACTGAAGTGAGCCAACAGAGAGAATAGTCGCAGATGTCAGAGGAGGGAAGTTTAAGGCCTTGTGATTCATGTGGACTTTGACCTTCACTCATAAAATGTCAGGCCTTTTGAGGGTTTTGAGCAGAGCAGTGACATGATCTGACTTATTCTAAAGATTCTTCTATGAAGAACAGACTGAGTGTGGATCCGTAGGGGTTCTGAAGTATGCTCTGTTTGTGGGCTCACATATCTGTTTCATTAGCAAATTTATTTCTGTGCAAAGACCACTCTGTCTTAATTTTTAATTTTATTTTATTTAGATAATCTCTGCACTCAACATGGGCCTCAAAATCACAACCCCAAGATCAAGAGTCACACGCTGTACTACTAAGCCAGCCAGGCACCCCATTCTGTCTTAATTTCTGTAGTTCAGTGTCAAACCTTAATATATTTGATAGGACATCCTACCAGATCTTACCCTCACGGTAGAATCTTTCTACTTTTCTTTTTTTTTTTCCTTTTAAATATTTTATTTATTTATTTGACAGAGAGAAACACGGCTAGAGAGGGAACACAAGCAGGAAGAGTGAGAGAGGGAGAAGCAGGCCTCCCGCTGAGCAGGGAGCCCTATGTGGGGCTCAAACCCGGGACTCCCGGATCATGACCTGAGCCGAAGGCAGATGCTTAACAATTGAGCCACCCAGGCGCCCCCCTACTTTTCTTATTAGGAGGGTGTTGGCAATATTTGGAACTCTGTTCTTCTGTATATATTTTAGAATCAGCTTGTCTTCAGAAAGCCCTGTTGGGCTTTTGATTGGAATTATACTGACTGTATAGATTAATAAGGAGAGAATTGACATTTTTATAGTATTGAGTCTTCCAGCCTTAAAACTGAGATAACTCTGTTCATTTAGGTCTTCTCGGATGCTTTTGAATAAAGTTATATTTGAGTAGAGGTTTCGAACATTTTTTATTATGCTAAATCCTTAGTGCCTCTTTTGTTATAAATATGATTTTAAAAATTACATTTTCTGGGGGCACCTAGGTGGTTCAGTCAGTTAAGTGACTGCCTTCGGCTCAGGTCATGATCCCAGGGTCCTGGGATTGAGCCCCACATCAGGCTCCCTGATCAGTGGAGAGCCTGCATTGCTTCTCCCTCTCCCTCTGCCTGCTGCTGTGTCTACTTGTGCTCTCTCTCTCCCTCTCTCTGCTAAATAAATAAATAAATAAATAAATAAATAAATAAATAAATAAAATATTTAAAAAAATTCACATTTTCGGTTTATTGATGTTTATATCAATGTTATATATACAGTTGATATTTGTATATTAAGTATATTAAGCTTATATTCAGCTACTTTGTTAACATTTATAATTTGAATAATTTGCAAATTTCTTTGAACTTTTTATGTAGACAATATTACCTGTTAATTCTGTTTTGCTTCTCTTTCCAATCCAATATGTTATATTCATTTATTTTTTTCTTATTTTACTGAGATGGCTAAAACTCATTAGGATAAGGTTTAATAATGTTAATAAGCATTAATAGTAGGACTTCTTGTCATAGTCTTAATTTTTAAAGGGACTATAATATTTTGCCTTTATGAATGATGTTTATTGTACTTTTTGTTAGATAGTTTTATCTTGCTATAAACATTTAAAAACATTTAATTATGGACATACTGCTCTTTAGAAAGCTTGTACCAGTTTGTATTTGCATCAGCATACAAAGAGGCACGCTTTAAGTCAGTACTTTTCCACACCACATGGGTACTCTTTTTTTTTTTTTTTAAGATTTTATTTATTTATTTGACAGAGAGACACATAGTGAGAAAGGGAACACTAGCAGAGGCAGAGAGAGAGGAAGAAGTAGCCTTCCTGCCAAGCAGGGAGCCAGGGAGCCTGATGCGGGGCGTGACCCCAGGACCCTGGGATCACGACCCCAGCCGGAAGCTTACGCCTAACAACTGAGCCACACAGGCGCCCCTGGGTACTATTATTTATTTTTTTCCCAAGATTTTGTCTATTTGACAGAGAGAGAGAGATCACAAATAGACAGAGAGGCAGGCAGAGAGAGAGAGGAGGAAGCAGGCTTCCTGCCAAGCAGAAAGCCCGCTGCGGGCCTCAATCCCAGGACCTTGAGATCATGACCTGAGCTGAAAGCAGAGGCTTTTTTTTTTTTTTTTAATTTTTATTTATTTGACAGAGAGAAACACAGCCAGAGAAGGAACACAAGCAGGGGGAGCGAGAGAGGGAGAAGCAGGCTTCCTGCTGAGCAGGGAGCCCGATGTGGGGCTCGATCCTGGGTCGAAGGCAGTCGCTTAACCAGCTGAGCCACCCAGGCGCCCCAGAAAGCAGAGGCTTTAACCCGCTGAGCCACCCAGGCGCCTGGGTACTCTTATTTTTAAAAAGCTTCAGATTTCACAGGCAGCAAGTTTATTGGTTTTGATTTATTTTTTCCTTTTAAACCAGTATTTTGTGTTGATAACAGCTGTGATTTTTTTCATAAAGATAGGGGAGGTTTTTGGGAGCAAAATAACTTATTTTTAAATAATTTCAGATTTAGAGCAAAGTTGCATAGATAATACAAAGAGTTTCCTGTTTCATAGCCCTTGATCCAGATTCCTCCCATTTTTTTTTTTTTTAAGATTTTGTTTATGTATTTGACTGAAAGACACACAGCTAGAGAGGGAACACAAGCAGAGGTAGTGGGAGAGGGAGAAGCAGGCTTCCGGCTAAGCAGGGAGCCCAATGCGGGGCTCGATCCCAGGACCCTGGGATCACGATGTGAGTTGAAGGCAGATGCCCAATGACTGAGCCACCCAGGCACCCCCCCCCCCCCGCTGCCAACGTTAACATTTTAATTGTTCTTTGTCTCTTCCTCCATACGCATGTACTTAATATTTTTTTCCTGAATGGTTTAAGCTGCGAACTTCATCTCCAAAAATGTTGATGTTTGTTCTTTTTTGTTTGTTAAATTTTTTTTATTAGACTGTCTTATTCTAGAGATTCTGGGCTGCACCTTATTCAGCAATTGAACTATTATTAACATATAACTTATTAGTTTCAAGTCTACAACACAGTGATTCGATATTTGTATATATTTTGAAATGATCATGGTAAGTCTAGTTAACATCACTACACAGTTACCAATTTTTATTGCTTGTGATGAGAACTTTGAAGATTACTCTGTTAACAACTTTCAAATATATAATATTATAAACTATAGTCACATGTTTTATATTTGTATATCACTCAAAAGATTTTTAATAAAAAAACATTTTTTTGGTCCTGGTTTAATCCAGTCCAGGATCATACATTATATTTAGTTATCACATCTCCTAATCTTCTATTGTGGAACAGTTACTTGGTTCCTTGTCCTTTATAACCTAGACATTTTTAAAGAATACAGGCCAGTTACTTAGTAGAATGTCCCTCGGTTTGGGCTTGTCTGTTTTATGTATTTGGAAGGAATGTTACAGAAGTGATGTTGTGTTGTATCCTATCGGGAGGTATATGATGTTGACTTGTTCTATTATTGAAGATGTTAACTTTGATCACTTAATTAAGGTGGTATCTGGCAGGATTCTTCACTATGAAATTACTATTTTTGCTCTTTTAATTAGTGGGTATTTTGTAGTGGAGCTACTTTGAGACTAGATAATATCCTGTTTTCCATCAAACTTTGAACCACTAGTTTCAGCATATGTTGATGATACTTGCCTGAAATAATTATTACCAGGGTGCTTGCCAAATAGTGATTTTCTAATTCCATCACTACATTTATTATTTGGAATTATACTCTCAGAAAGAGCTTTTCCTTCTCCCCTCAGTTATTTATAAGTAAGGACTGATATGTTTTTATTTTATTCTATGGTTTATAAGCTACTATTTTCATTTATTTTGTTGTTTAGTTGTTTCTCATTTGACCAAAAGTGACTCAAGCTGACTCCTTTGTCCTTCAGCCATGCTCCTGTCATTCTTTGAGCATTACCAGCCTTTCTGGAACCACAGAAGTATATCCTGAGTTCATATTGTACTTTTCCTTGCTTTTGGCCGGGTATCAGCCATTTTTCTGAAGAACCTAGTACCTTTTTTGGGTGCACTAGCTTTGGTAATGGGATGCTGGTGTGTCATTGCTTCTAGGCCTCCTTAGCAGACAGAGCTAGGGAATATATATATGTGTATATATATATTTATACACACATTTATATCTATTTCTGCATCTCTATAGTAAGAACTGAGCTCCTATGGTTAGCTCTGTCTGATTCTAAGTCTTCATCCTTTTTCATATTTGTAACTTATTTTATGAGAATAAGAAGCCAAACTCTCATTATCCACAATGTATTATATACTTATTTGTTCAGTCCAAGAATGCACATAATTTCATGTCTCTGTAAAAACAAGTATCTAAGTATAGTATTTGTTTATAAATAATTTTTTTGTTTTTAGCTTGAGAGAGAATGTAGTTAAAACATTGTTTTCATGTTACCTGGAGTTAATTCACCCCCCTCCCCGCCCCCTCCTCAAGGTGGTTATGTTATTCATTTCAAATACAATTAGGTACATTTGTTTATGTTCCATTTTGGGTTTTTCTTTCTTCTCATTTTTTTCTTTTTCTTTTTTTTTAGTATATGGAACATTAACATGATTTAAACGAAACTGTACAAAATAGTAAGATAGATTATATTAGAGTGCTGGATATAAAACTTACGGCTCTTGGGGTGCCTAGGTGGCTCAGTCGTTAAGCAACTGTTTTCAGCTCAGGTCATGATCCCGGAGTCCTGGGATCGAGTCCTGCATCGGGCTCTCTGATCAGTGGAAAGCCTGCTTCTCCCTCTCTCAGTCCCCCTGCTTGTGTTCCCTCTCTAGCTGTGTTTCTGTCAAATAAATAAATAAATACATATATAAATACATAAAATCTTTAGAAAACAAAACAAAAAAACTTATGGCTTTTGTGTTTTCTCTTTCAGGGAATCATTTAATACTTCACATTAGAACAAATATGTGAAGTCCCTGCCAACCTGTGAGAATTTCTTCCTTTGACATTTTGGTTCTACTTCACAACGTTCTCAGAAGTTCTTTCTTGATGCCATGTTCTGTGGCTTGCATCAAAAGAGGGGTTTGTCTTCATGAAGATTCCTAACATTGGTAATGTGATGAATAAATTTGAGATCCTTGGGGTTGTAGGTGAAGGTAAGTTTAGCATTCCTTGAGTTTCTGAGCAATATATGTCGTTATACCTACTACTGAAAAAGTTACTAATTCCGATCCTATTAACTTTACCTATATTAATTCAGATATGTGCTTAAGTGAAATATTTAAAATTGTGCTATTCGGGTTTTATTCTCCAATTGAAAGTTAATATTTTAAAACCCTTTAAATCAGGTATTTCTTAAGGCTTTCTTTCCTTTTTTTTTTTTTAAGATTTTATTTATTTATTTTTAGAGAGAGAGATCACAAATAGGCAGAGAGGCAGGCAGAGAATGAGGGGGAAGCAGGCTCCCCACTGAGCAGAGAGCCCGATGTGGGACTTGATCCTAGGACCCTGAGATTATGACCTGAGCCAAAGGCCGACGCTTAACCCACTGAGCCCCTAGGCACCCTCTTTTCTTTTTTAAAAAATATTTTATTTTTTTAATGTATTCTCTGTACTGAAGGTGGGGCTCAAACTCATAAGCCCGAGGTCAAGAGTTGAATGCTCTTCTGCCTGAGCCAGCCAGGTTCCACAAGGCTGCTTTCATTTAATTGTTTCATTAGCAATTAGGGTTTCTTAGTCTATAATTTTGTGGTTACATTTTATTTTTATATTGGGTTTACTTTGGATAACTTAAAATTTATTTGTATAAGTTAAATTTCACTTAATACATGGTAAATAAGTGAATAACTTCTGTTTGTCTTTGAGAATGACAAAACACATTTTTATAAATTTTGAGGCATACAACTTGGTTATATTTTAACATTTCTGAAATCAGGATGTGCGTTATATAATCCTTAGCATGTCATGGTTTAATTGGCAGCTTTTCCCCCGCCCCCCAGTAGTACATAAAATAATGCCTATTATTATTATTATTTTTAAAGATTTTTATTTATTTGACAGAGAGAAACACAGCCAGAGAGGAAACGCAAGCAGGGGGAATGAGAGAGGGAGAAGCAGGCTTCCCACCGAGCAGGCTGCCCGATGTGAGACTTGATCCCAGGTCTCTGGGATCATGACCTGAGCCAAAGGCAGTCACTTAACCATCTGAGCCACCCAGGCGCCCAATAATGCCTATTATTAATGATATCACTTATTTGATGAAATATGGTCATGTGTTTTTCATAAGTCTTCCTGATTTTCCTTCCTTTTTAAACATTTTTGTAAAATTTAAAAAAAATTATCTTATTTTTGATTTTTTTTAAGATTTTGTTTATTTATTTGACACAGAGAGAGAGAAAGACAGCGGAGCAGGAATATAAGCAGGGAGAGGGAGAAGCAGGCTTCCTGCCAAGCAGGGAGGCTGATGTGGGGCTCGATCCCAGGACTCTATGACCTGAGCAGAAGGCAGATGCTTATTGAGTGAGCCACGCAGGCACCCCCTGCCCAGTTTTTTTTAAGATTTTATTTATTTATTAGAGCAAGAGAGAGCACAAGTGGAGCGGGGGAGGGGCAGAGGGAGAAAGAGAAGCCGACTCCCCACTGAGCAGGGAGCCTCATACATGGGGCTCAGTCATAGGACTCTGGGATCATGACCTGAGCAAAGGCAGACATGTAACCCACTGAGCCACCCAGGTGTCCCCTTGAGTTTCCCTTTTTAGTAATTTTCTCTTTTGACTTAAAGATAACTTTATGGAGATTTTGAGAAATGATTCTGTTAACAGGGTATAAGTGGTTATAATTATGGTTTTTTAACATTTATTTATTTTTTAGGGGGGGAAGGGAGGAGTGGCAGAGGGAGAGGGAGAGCGAATCTTAAGCAGGCTTCACACCCAGCCTGGTAGCCCAGTGTGGGGCTTGAGATCATGACCTGAGCCAAAATCAAGAGTCAGAGGCTTAACTGACTGAGCCACCCAGGTGCCGCTAGCATTTATATCTTTAAAGCAAATGTTATAAAAATTTTTATTTTATGAATTTTTAAATAAACTGTGAATTTTAAAAGACGTTTTGAAGATTTACCTGTGAACAGCAAAGCTGTTATAGATTTTAATATTAAGTAGTTAAACCTTTTTCAAATAAATAAAAACAATTAAAATGCAGTCTGGGGTGACTGGGCTGTATAGTTGGTTAAGCTTCTGATTTTGGTCTTGGCTCAGGTTGTGATCTCAGGGCTGTGAGATTGTGCCCTGTGCTGGGCACAGAGTTTGCTTGGGATTCTCTCTCCCTTTCCTTTTTCCCCTCCCCCTGTGCTCTTGTTCTCTTTCTCTCTCTCTCTCTCAAATAAATAAATAAATCTTAAAAGCAAATGGACTCTAATTATTGGGTACTTGCTCTAAGGTCTGAAATTGAAACCATGTAAAAAGAATGAATCCTTCCTTCTTCCTTCACCAGTCACCTCCTTTTCCTTTTCTTCATTGTTAGTCATTATATAAATAAAATTCATTCTTTTTTTTTTTTAGTAATTTCTTTTTTTAAAGATTTTATTTATTAGAGAGAGAGAACACAAAGGGAGAGGGAGAGGAAGAAGCAGACACCCTGCTGAACAAGGAGTCTGATGTGGGGCTCCACCGCAGGACCCTGAGGTCATGACCTGAGCTGAAGGCGGATGCTTAACTGACTGAGCCACCCTGGCACCCCAAAAAGTTCATTCTTGGTGTCTTATCTACTGTGTTATATAGCTGCCTTTTTTGTATTTTTTTCCCCAAAGTGTTATAATTAGAAACTAATGCAGTAAAGTTACTGACTGGAGCCTGTTATATTCATAGGGTGTAACAGGGTTGGAATGTTTCAAATTCTGGGCCCCAGTTTTTCTGGATCACAACCTTGGTTTTCTTAGTATACCTGTAAATGATCATGTCCTTAGGAATTAACTCAGATTAACTAAACTATTAGACTGTTCTATAAATCAGTATATGTCAGTTTTATTTATAGTCAAAACCATCATTGCTATATATTTTTTCTTTGTAAACTACCTCAGATGCTTTTTGGCTAAGAAATACTTACATATTATGGAAATTAAAAACTGTCTAGCAAACTCTGCATTCCTGTAGCCTGGGCAGTGTATTTTCACTCCATAGAAAAGCTGGCATGAACAGTGAGCAGTTAAATTGGGATTGAAGGATTGTCTCCTGATTGTGAAATTAAGTTGGATGGTATAGTAGCTGATTCCATCCTGACTATGATAATAAGATTCATCCATCTCTACCAAAGTGAGGGAGACTTGTTCCAGTTCTCCAGATTTTGAGACACGTGTCCCAATTTCATCTCTCTGAAGTTCACTTGTCAAAGATGTATGTAGACTTTGCCTATCTGTGAATGTTCTTGACATTTCCACAAACCTCAAGTTATCATATATTACATTGTGATTCTGCTAATTAGGTTATCACAATATAACTCTAACCTCAGTTTCCTGGGTACCGTGCTGTCAACTCTGTTTTGCCTGTAAAGAAGTAGTTTTTCAGCTAGGTAAGAGGATAAGTAACCCATACTATAGTGATCAATCTCTGATCATCAGAGTATACCAGAGAAAGTGGAAGTGCTTGGCTATAAATGGCCAGAGAGCCTTGGACTACTTACGGTCTGTGCCTTTGCACTGAGTCTTTATTTATGGTAAAAATGTAGCAACTCCTACTAGTTATTACTTGGAATGCTTAGGCCTATATTATTTTGCCAGTCAGGAAGGAGATTCCAGTATCCTGGAAGAGTACTTAAACATCTCCTAGGACTGAGAATGTACTTGGTAGGCTTGGTACCCGAGCTTACTCTTGGGGAAAAAATTAGCTTTTAAATTTTAAGTTGTCTACAATCTTTGGAATTTTTTTTTCCATTTACTCTTAAAGTTCTTATGTCCAAATTTTGTCTCCAGTAATTTTAAGCTTAAATTTTAAATGTTTCAAGTGAAGTTTTCGTTAAAAAGAGAAACATTTAAAAATACTTGTTGGGTAAATGAGTTGTTTATACTTGTTTTATAAAAAATATATATACTAGGTGCCTGGGTGGCTCAGAGGGTTAAGCCTCTGCCTTCAGCTCAGGTCATAATCCTGGGGTTCTGGGATTGAGCCCCATGTCAGGCTCTCTGTCAGCAGGGAGCCTGCTTCCAGCCTCTTTCTCTGCCTGCCTCTCTGCCTGTTTGTGACCTCTCTCTCTGTCTCTCAAATAAATAAATAAATTTTAAAAAAAATATATATATATATTAAATATCCACATTTTATTTATGTGCGGCTCATTGCATTATCACTGGAGAGTATTGTCATTTTAGGAATCATTATTATATCATATACTGATACCCAATAGAAATATAATAGAACTTTTATTTTTCTAAGAGCTATAGTTTGTACATGTGCCCCTAATTTTTTTTTTGTTTTTGTTGTAGGAGCCTATGGAGTTGTACTTAAATGCAGACACAAGGCAAGTACATGGTTTTTAGGAAGAAAATAATGTATATGTTCAACCGTTTAGAAAATAATGTTCTGTTCTGTGTATGTGAGCATATAATTGAAACTGCCTGGCTATGATAATGATGCTTAATAAAGTAGAATGAACATGTGAATCCAGAAAAAGACTACTTTTGGACAAGCTTTATCATGATTAGGTAGTCATTAGTTATTTGCAATCATATGCTGTTGTTTTTCAACTGACCTATGTTTATAGATGAAAAATTTCTAATGGGAAGAGAGAAAAGGTGATATAGAAGAAATCAAGGTAGTGACAGATTTATGCGTAAGTACTTACAAGCAAGAAGGAGTTTCATTCAGTCATTATTTTTCACATAGGCCCAATAACTTACATTGATTGGTAGATCTGAATCCAGATTTTGAAAGGTAGTGGATAAGGTGTTTGGTTATGAAATAGGGCTTCAGATAATAGTGTATAATTATCATTATTGGTTGTAGTTGATTACTCTTGAGTAGCCTTGAAATCGATCTTACTACATAGATTATTTGAGTGTTACACTAATTATCAGTTATTCAGGGAAATTTTTTCAGGATTCCCACAGCTATTGCTCAGTGATAAGCATGTTTTACTCAGAGACTAACTTTAAGGTGACAAGTGTTGCAGCTGTAACAACTTTAAATGGTCAATATTTTCTTGTTATGTTATACCTAGTCTTAGTACCTGGCCTCATGCTATTTTGTGTATAATTTTGTTAAGACCAAAGGTTAAAGTTTTTTTGTGATATTTTCTAATGGAATTCTTTGAGAGGAGTTTAAAAATTTAGTGCAAGTCATAATTTAAACTCCCGAATCTGTCATAACATACATGTAAATGTATATATGCATAAGTAAAGAAGATACCATTTTTATGTTTATTTTTTCTTTCGTGCTGTACAAAATGGTATGTTTTGGATATAAGGTTTCATGACAGTTGATGTATTTTTGGGTTTTAGATCATGAATCTCTTAATTCAATGAATTTCCTATTCTTAAAATTGGGTGTTCAAAGTATCTAATATTGGTAATGGTCTGAAGATCTCTGCCAGTAAATCCTTAAAAAATGGTTTGAATACTGTGGTTATTGATTTAAGATGATTAAGAATTTAAAATAATAATCATAATAAAAATAAATTTAGCAACTTGAATACCTTGTTAAGAAATACTACTGCAGTTGGAAATTAAACAAATAAAAAGCTCTTTAATTAATTGCTACACTATTAATGAGTTGCCTTGAGTTATAATAATTTTCTGAAGCTTTAAAAAAATAAAATTCCTTAGTGGATACTACTCAGGGGAAATAGGTTGTTAAATTTGACTCTTTCAATAAACACAATAGTTCCTTTTATACCATGGCTTTGTTTATGCAGCATGATAAATGGACGCTTCGGTTCTTAATCTTTGAGTTTTAAGATTGAAAGATTTCTGATACATAATGCAAATCTTCCAACAGTGTTTTCTCTCAGTCTTGTCCCACTTCTTCCTATCACTGTTTCCCTATACTTTTTTTGACCTTATCTAAGCTCTCTTTCTGCCTTTTATGTAAAAATAAACTTTATTAGTTGAATATACTGTTTTTAATCTTTCCATGTGTCTGGTGAAGATAGGTTTGTTACCTGTACGTGGTTCTCATAATGCACACTGTTAGTCTTAGTAAGATGGGCCCATAATAAAAGTAGATGAGAACCGGTATCTCTTTTTTTGGGAAAACAACTCTAAGTGTGAACTCTGATTCCTTGGGCAGTTTGAGTTAAAAGGACGAATAAACCATAGAGAATTTTCTTGTTCTTTTCTGGCTTATGGTCTGAAGAGGTATAATAGATACTTGAAAAAATAACCCATAAGGTTGCTGCAAATGACATTGCATCTAAAAAAATCTCTGTTTTCAATGCCCTTCACTAAATGAGGGACTCACAGACCAGCTCTCTAAGTATTGTTGCTTTTTTTCCTTTACATGCATCTGAAAAGATATTGCTGGATGGAAAATGTAAAGCATAAATTAGTGCCTACCTCAGAGTAATATAAAACTTTTTTTAGAATCTGCAGCTGTTTAGTCATTAGACTTGTTATAGATATATCCTCTTTTCAACTAGAGTCAGAGCTTCAGTCTTTACTGCATTATCCAAGAAGAGAGAATTTGATGCTTCTAAGATTTACCCTTTGGGATCAAACAGATGGATTACTATGAAATCTCATGTTATATTTAAAAATGGATATAATCCTCCCTGTTGTAACCATGATATATAAAAAAATCACACCTGTACATTTTGCATAGCTTTTTCTTTTTTTAAAGATTTTATTTATTTATTTGACACAGAGAGAGAGATCACAAGTAGGCAGAGAGGCAGGCAGAGAGAGAGGAAGCAGACACCCTGCTGAGCAGAGAGCCTGATGCGGGCCTCGATCCCAGGACCCTGAGATCATGACCTGAGCAGAAGGAAGAGGCTTTAACCCACTGAGCCACCCAGGCAACCCATTTTGCATAGCTTTTAAAGACTTAATGAAATGCTTATAAAAATGTGTAAATCAGGTCTGTATGATTATGTATGCATAGGTACGTGTGATCACTTATGCATCAATTTGATCTGTTTTGGATAAGGTTGCCTGTAGGTATATATGTAATTAAAGAATTCCTAGTGCATTATATATTTGAGCAAGTATGAAAGAAAGTTACTAATTTAAATTGTGTACTGTTGCAAGAAATTTAGATGTCATGTTTATAAACAAATGTATCTTGTCTGTTGTAAACACAATGTGGTATTGGGCTATTCCAGGCCAAAGACCATATTTCTTAATTTTCTGAAGCAAATGTTGCACAATTGAAAAAGAAAAATGTAACTGTACTTTCTTTTTCATGGCTTCTATTTATTGTATATATGCACATTGGCATATATATGAAAACTCTTAACAGTAAGTGTTAAGCTACTTATGGCACCTTAGGACTACTCACATTTGGAAGAAGTTCTGGCTTGGATATTTACTCTCCAGATATGCATTGCTGGTTTTCTTTTTATTTGCATGTCTGCTTTGAGGTGATTATGCATATTTTCAGCATACTTTTCCTTGCAAAAGCTCAGAGAGATCTTCCTTACCACAAAGTAGGGCAAATGGAATGAAGTGACACAGGGAGATTTGATTAGAACTGGAGACAGTGCTTTGTACAGCCTGATTGAGAGAGGTTGGGGACAATGCTAATTGATCTTAGGTTGGGGAAGTGCTGATTCATGTATTTCCTTTCCTATTGGCTATGGTTGACATATGAGAAATTTTTGTTTGTTTTGAAGTGGTAGGTGACATATGCTCTTGGGATAGTTAATTATACAAAGGCATGAAGAAGAATCCAGCATTGGAGTAGAGCCTAGAAGTATTTATTTTTATTTATTCATTTTTTAAAGATTTTATTTATTTATTTGTAAGGCGGAGAGTACAAGCAGGGGGAACAGGAGAGGGAGGAGCAGGCTCTCTGCTGAGCAAGGAGCCCCAGGTGGGGCTGGATCCCAGGACCCTGGGATCATGACCTGAGCTGAAGGCAGATGCTCAACTGACTGAGCCACCCAGGTGCCCCGAACCTAAAATATTTAATGAATAATAAAATTGACTTAAATTACAGAACCAAAATGAAGGATTCTGTAGAGAGGTATTGTAGAGTACCAGGTCCCTGTGGGAGGATTAGAGATAATCCCAGGGATTTGTGGTAAACTGAAAAATCATTGCTATTATTTGTATGACTGACAAACTTATAAAGGGTTTGCAAGTTTTGGGGGAGAAATAATGAGTTTGGCTTTCATAAAAAAGAATAAAGTGGCAGCAAAATACCAAACCTGATAATAAATATCACATATTGAACATCTAACATATGCCAGCTAACTCTGCTAGATGTTCTCCATTTACTACTCACAACAGCCCTACTGTTACACCCATTTTACAGATAAGAAAGCAGAGTCATTAGAGAGGTTATATGTTAGGGCCAAGATTATGCAGCTAAGAAGTGGTGGAACCAATCTTCGTCTAATGCCAGAAATCACCAGTTGCGCACAACTGTGAAATGTTATGGATCTTCCAAGAGGAAGTGCAGAGCAGAGTTAAGGGCATGCCTTAAATAGTCCTGCTGAAAGGAGTGGGAGGCAGACATCTAGAAAGCAAGGAAGAAAGATTTTTAAAAATGGTACTCACCAACAGTGTAAACATTCATAAAAAGGTCCATGATGATAAGGATCGAGGAGTGAGAAGACCCATTTCATTTAATATTGTCATTTATTGATGACCCCTTTAAGTGAAATGGTACATTGAATGCCAAATTGCAAGAGGTTAAGGAGAGAGCAGGTTGAGAAAATCCAGATTGTGCCATTTTTCTCTTTTAAGAGTTGAGAAATTGAGATTGAGAGTAGTAGGAGGAATAGATGTGATTAAATATTCACCAGTTAGGAATATCCATATTCCCCCCACTAAAAGGCATTCTTGGGTTATTTAATCTCTTATTATGCACAATTTGTCTTTTACTATAAGGGTTCATTTTTAGCAAGCATAATATATTTTGAATTACTAATTCCTGTTTTTCTTTTTCAGATTAATTTTGTTTTCTACCAAAAAGCTGAATGGTGATTTGGTCATTTTTTTTTTTTTAAAGATTTTTATTTATTTATTTGACAGAGAGAAACACAGCTAGAGAGGGAACACAAGCAGAGGGACTGAGAGAGGGAGAAGCAGGCTTCCTGCCGAGCAGAAAGCCCGATGTGGGGCTCGATCCCGGGTCCCCAGGATCATGACCTGAGCTGAAGGCAGTTGCTTAACCAACTGAGCCACCCAGGCGCCCCGATTTGGTCATTTTTTAAAAAAAATTAAAAACTGAACTATTTTAAGTAGCTACTTGAGGGAAAAGTCAATGAACCATCACCAGTTTAACTGATTATTTATAGTGTACCATCTAAAACCATAGAGTTATTTTCTACTAAAACAAAATGTTGTTTTAGTTTTTTTTCCAAATTAAATGAAACAAGCCTTAAAAACTTTTTAGATTTAAGTTTTGCATGTGAATTGAGCTTTTAAAACACAGCTTAAAAGAGATGAGTCAACAATGACAAATATATGGGATTAATTACATTATTTTCTTTATCATTACTTTCCTCCTTATTTAAATATAAGGAGGATGTGGATTCCTGCTTCTTCTGTACAAAATTTCTACCATTTAGAGATGCCTGGGTGGCTCAGTTGGTTAAGTGTCTGCCTTCACTCAGGTCACGATCCTGGGGTCCTGGGATTGAGCCCCGCAGCGGACTCCTCGCCCAGTGGGGAGCCTGCTTCTCCCTCTCCCTCTGCCCCTGTTTGTCCTCTCTCTCTCTCTCTCTAGCAAATAAATAAAAACCATTTGAAGACAATTATAGAGAGAGGCTTAGATTTTTAATAAAGATAGTAAGCCGTTGGAAATCTTTGAGTATTGATTATTTCATCATAACCATTTTTTTAAGTAATCACACTTTCCTAAATGACTTTAATTTACTGCAGGTTATGGAGATTAACAAGGTGCCACTGTTCAACTGGACTTTGGGTCAGGAACAAAGATCATAGGAATTATTGGTGGGGGGATGATATCTTCCGTCTACTCTTAAAGGGCCACTCAAAGAACCATTACTTCTGTGTGGGTTCCTCTCTTGACCTAGCTTTTCTTGCTGATCCAGTTAATTGTAGAACAGTTTCTGGAACACTATGAAAGTCTTATCAAAATCATACTTCTTTGTATTATAATATTCTGTATTTTAGATTCTGCTAGTCTTCAAAAAATTTTTAAAAGTTAAATGCAATTAACATATAATGTATTATTGGGGTGCCTGGGTGGCTCAGTTGGTTAAGCGATTGCCTTCGGCTCAGGTCATGATCCTGGAGACCTGGGATCGAGCCCCACATTGGGCTCCCTGCTCAGTGGGAAGCCTGGTTCTCCCTCTCACTCCCCCTGCTTGTGTTCCCTCTCTGGCTCTGTTTCTCTCTGTCAAATAAATAAAATCTTAAAAGCAAAAAAACCAAAAAACAAAAAAACCCCATATAATGTGTTAATAGTTTCAGAGGTAGAGGTCAGTGATTCATTAGTCTTAAGTAATACCTAGTGCTCGTTATATCATGTGCCCTCCTTAATGTCCATCACCCAGTTACCCCATCCCCCCACCCCTCTGCCCTCCAGCAACTCTCGGTTTCTTTCCTATGGTTAAGAGTTTCTTAAGGTTTGTCTCCCTTTCTGATTTCATCTTGTTTTATTTTTTCTTCTCTTCCCCTATGATCCTCTGTTTTGTTTCTTGAAGTCCACATATGAATGAGATCATATATTGTCTTTCTCTGACTTATTTCACTTAGCATAATATCCTCTAATTCCATCCATGTTGTTGCAAATGGCAAGATTTCTTTTTTTTTTTTCTGATGGCTGAGTAGTATTCTGTCGTGTGTGTGTGTGTGTGTGTGACACACACACCACATCTTCTTTATCCATTCATCAGTCAATGGATATTTGAGCTCTTTACATAGTTTGACTATTGTGGACATTACTGCTATACACACTGGTGTACAGGTGCCCCAGTGTTTGGATCACTGCATTTGTATGAGATACCCAGTAGTGCAATTAAAGTGTCTTAGGATAGCTTTGTTTTGAACTTTTTGAGGAACCTTTGCATGGTTTTCTAGAGTGGCTGCACAAGCTTGCAGCAGTGTAGGAGGTGTAGGAGGGTTCCCCTTTCTTCACATCCTTGTCAACATCTGTTTGCTCCTGAGTAGTTAATTTTAGCCATTCTGATTGGTGTGAGGTGGTATCTCATTGTGGTGTTGATTTGTATTTCCCTGATGCTGAGTGATGTTGAGCATTTTTTCATGTGTCTATTGGCCATTTGTGTGTCTTCTTTGGAGAAATGTCTGTTCATGTCTTTGTTCTTTGGGTGTTGAGTTTGATAAGTTCTTTATAGGTTTTGAGTACTAGCCCTTTATCCAATATGTTATTTGCAAATATCTTCTACCATTATGTCAGTTGTCTTTTGATTTTGTCGACTGTTTCCTTTGCTGTGGAAAAGCCTTTTATCTTGATGAAGACCCAGTAGTTCATTTTTGTCTTTGTTTCCCTTGCCTTTGGAGACATGCCTAGCAAGAAGTTACTGTGGCTGAGGTCACAGAGTTGCTGTCTCTGTTCTGCTCTAGGATTTTGATGGATTCCTGCCTCACATTTAGATCTTTCATCTATTTTTAGTCTCTTTTTGTGAATGGTGTAAGGAAATGGTCCAGTTTCATTCTTCTGCATGTGGCTGTCCCAATTTTCTCAACACCATTTTTTTCCGTTGGATATTCTTTCCTGCTTTGTCAAAGATTATTTGACCATAGAGCTGAGGGGTCCATTTCTGGGTTCTTTATTCTGTTCCACTGATCTATGTGTCTGTTTTTGTGCCAGTACATACTGCCTTGATGATTATAGCTTTGTAATAAAGCTTGAAGTCCAGAATTGTGATGCCACCAGCTTTGGTTTTCTTTTTCCATATTCCTTTGGGTATTTGGGATCTTTATGGTTCCATACAAATTTTAGGATAATTTGTTCCAGCTCTGTGAAAAAAGTTGATAGTGTTTTGATAGGGATTGCAATGAATATATAGATTACTCTAGGTAGCATAGACATTTTAACAATAGTTGTTCTTTCAATCCATGAGAATGGGACATTTTTCCATTTCTTTGTGTCTTCCTCAATTTCTTTTATGAGTATTCTGTAGTTTTCTGAGTACCAATCCTTTGCCTCTTTGGTTAGGTTTATTCCTAGGTATCTCATGGTTTTGGGTGCAATTGTAAATGGGATTGACTTCTAGTTTCTCTTTCTTCTGTCTCATTGTTAGTGTGTAGAAAGACAACTGATTTCTATGCACTGATTTTATATCCTGCCACATTGCTGAATTCCTGTGAGTTCTAGCGATTTTGGGGTGGAGTCTTTGAGTTTTCCACATAGAGTATCATGTCATCTGGGAAGAGTGAGAGTTTGACTTCTTTGCTGACTTGGATGCATTTTATTTCTTTTTGTTGTCTGTTTGCTGAGGCTAGGATTTCTAGTACTATGTTGAACAGCAGTGGTGATAGTTGATATCCCTGCTGTGTTCCTGACCTTAGGAGAAAAGCTCCTAGTGTTTCCCTATTGAGAATGATATTTGCTGTGGGCTTTTTGTATATGGCTTTTATGATAATGAGTTATGTTCCCTCTATCCTTCACTGTGAAGAGTTCTAACCAAGAAAGGATGCTGTACTTTCTCAGGTGCTTTTTCTGCAGCTATTGAGAGGATCATATGCTGCTTGTCCTTTGTTTTATTTATGTAGTGTATCACACTGATTAATTTGTGGTTGTCGAACCACATTTATTCCTTGCAGCCCAGGAATAAATCACACTTGGTTTTGGTGAATTATCCTCTTAATGTACTATTGGATCCCATTGACTAGTATTTTGATGAGAAGTTTTGCATCCATGTTCATCAGTGATTCTGGTTTATGATTCTCCTATTTTTGATGAAGTCTTTGTCTGGTTTTGGGATCAGGGTAGTGCTGGCCTCATAGAATGAGTTTGGAAGTTTTCCTTCCATTTCTATTTCTTTAATCAGCTTCAAATGAATAGATATTAATTCTTCTTTAAACATATAGTAGAATTCCTCTGGGAAGCCATTTGGCCCTGGGCTCTTGTTTGTTGGAAGATTTTTGATTACTGCTTCAATTTCCTTGCTGGTTATGGGTCTGTTCAGGTTTTCTATTTTTTCCTGTTTCAGTTTTGGTAGATTATATGTCTCTAGGAATGCATCCATTTCTTCCAGATGGCCTAATTTGTTGGCATATATTGCTCATGATATGTTGTTATAATCGTTTATTTTTCTTTGGTGTTGGTTCTGATCTCTCCTTTTTCATTCATGATTTCATTAATTTGGGCCGTTTCTCTTTTCTTTTTGATAAATCTGGCCAGGGGTTTATCAATCTTATTAATTCTTTCAAAGAACCAGCTCTTAGTTTTGTTGATCTGTTCAACTATTCTTTTGGTTTCTATTTTATTGATTTCTGCTTTGATCCTTATTATTTCTCTCCTGCTGGGTTTAGGCTTTATTTGCTGTTCTTTCTCCAGCTCCTTTAGGTGTAATGTTAGGTTGTGTATTTGAGACCTTTCTTGTTTCTTGAGAAAGGCTTGTATTGCTATATACATCCCTCTTAGGCCCGCCGTTACTGTGTCCCAGTGAGTTTGAATAGCTGTGCTTTCATTTTCATTTGTTTCCATGAATTTTTAAAATTCTTTAATTTCCTGGTTGACCCATTCATTCTTTAGCAGGATGTTCTTTAGCCTCCATGTATTTGCTTTTTTTCCAAATTTCCCCTTGTGATTGAGTTCCAGTTTCAAAGCATTGTGGAAAATATGCAGGGAATGATCTCAGTCTTTTGGTACTGATTGAGACCTGATTTGTGAACTAGGAAGTGATCTATTTTGGAGAATGTTCCATGTGCACTCAAGAATGTGTATTTTGTTGCTTTAGCATGGAAGGTTCTGAATATATCTGTGAAGTCGATCTTGTCCAGTGTGCCATTCAAAGCCCTCATTTCCTGTTGATCTTCTGCTTAGGTGATCTGTCCATTGCAGTGAGGGGGTGTTATGTCCCCTACTCTTATTGTATTACTATTGATTTTTAAAAAATTTTGTTAGTAATTGACTTATATAATTGGCTGCTCCTATGTTAGGGGCATCAATATTTAGAATTGTTAGATCTGCTTGTTAGATAGACCCTTTACTTATGATATAGTGTCCTTCCTCATCTCTTAATAAAATCTTTGGTTTAAAATCTAATTTGTCTGATATAAGGATTGCCACCCCAGCTTTCTTTTGATGTCTATTAGTATGATAAATGGTTTTCCACTCCCTCACTTTCAATCCAGAGGTGTCTTTGTGTCTAAATGTGTCTCTTGGGGCGCCTGGGTGGCTCAGTTGGTTGGGTGACTGCTTTCGGCTCAGGTCATGATCCTGGAGACCCAGGATCAAGCCCCACATCGGGCTTCCTGCTTTGGCTGGAAGCCTGTTTCTCTCTCTCTCAGTCCCTCTGCTTGTGTTCCCTCTCTCGCTGTGTTTCTCTCTGTCAAATAAATAAATAAAATCTTAGGAAAAAAAATAAATAAAATGTGTCTCTTGCAGATAACATATCGATGGATTTTGCTTTTTTATCCAATCTGATATTGTCTTTTGATTGGGGGAATTAAGCCCATTTACATTCAGAGTAACTATTCAAAGATATGAATTTAGTGCCCTAGTATTGCCTGTAAGGTGAGTGTTGCTGTATGTTGTCTCTGTTCCTTCCTGGTCTGTTATTTTTAGGCTCTCCCTTTGCTTAGAGGATCCCTTGCAATATTTCTTTTAGGGCTGGTTTGGTGATTGCAAATTCTTTTAGTTTCTGTTTGTCTCGGAAGTTGTTTTTTTTTTTTTTTTTTAAAATCACTCCTTCTATTTTGAATGCCATCCTAGCTGGGTAAAGTATTCTTGGCTGCATGTTTTTCTCATTTAGCACCCTGATTATATCATGCCAGTCCTTTCTGCCTGCCATGTCTCCGTGGATAGGTCTGCTGCTAATCTAATGTTTCTACCCATACAGGTTACAGACCTCTTCTACTGAGCTGTCAGGATTTTCTCTTTGGCTCTGAGATTTGCAAGTTTCACTATTATATGTCGGGGTGTTAACCTATTTTTATTGATTTTGAAGGGGATTCTCTGTGCCTCCTGGACTTTGATGTCTGTTTCCTTCCCCAGATTAGGGAAGTTCTCTGCTATAATTTGCTCCAATATACCTTCTGCCCCCCTCTTTCTTTCCTCTTCTCCTGGGGTCCCAGTAGTTTTAATATTGTTTCGCTTTATTATATCACTTATCTCTCAAATTCACTCATGATCCAGTCGTTGTTTATCTCTCTTTGTCTCAGCTTCTTTATTCTTCACCATTTTGTCCTTTATATCACTAATTCTCTCTTCTTCTTCATTTATCCTATCAGTTAGAGCCTCCATTTTTATTACATCTCATTAATATCCTTTAAGATATCATTTTGATATCTACTTTCTTTTATTCCTCCAGAAAAGCATTCTCTAGTGTCTTCTATGCTTTTTTCAAGCCCAGCTTTTATCTTTATAATCGTTACTCTGAACTATAGTTTCAACATTTTACTTATATCTATATTGATTAGGTCCCTGACAGTCAGTACTGCCTCTTGTTCTCTTTTTTGAGATGAGATTTTCCATCTTGTTATTCGTCCAAAGAATAGATGAACGAGTAAAAGAAACAGTAAAATGGCAGCAATGACCCCAGAGATATAGACACTAAACAAATTAAAAGAGACCTGAAACCGGAAAATAAAATTTAAAAAAAGAAAGAATATAATCAGACAGGTGAACAGAATAGAGGGATACACTGGATTCTTTGTCCATTTTGGTCAATTTGTTAGAAAACTAAATCCCAAAATTGTAAAGAAAGAAAAACTTATATATGTACAAAAATAAATTACAATCAAAGGTTAGACTGTAACTGTAGAAATGAAAATTAAAAGAGAAAAGGAAAAAAAAAAGAATATAAATAGGTTGACAGAACAGAGCAATATACTGTGTCCTGAGTGTATTTTGATCGGTTTGTTAGAAGAAACTGCATTTGAAATTATAAAGAAAGAAAGCTTACACACACACACACACACACACACACACACACACACAAATAAAATTAAATACATTGAAAGGATAGACTATAACTGTAAAGATGAGAATGATTGAAAGAGAGTTAATAAAATAAATTGTTTGAAAATGAAAGAGAAAAAAATCAAATTGAAAGACAGGAATGGTCGGGGGGGAAAAAAACCCATGAATTCTATATACTATTTTTCCCAAACACTCGAGTTTTGCAGTTCTTTGTGATTGGTAAATTTGGTCTTAGCAGGAGGTTCTTGCTGATAATCTGGGGGAGAAGTCTGTTGCATTGATTGTCAAGTGTCTTTGCCCCAGGTGGAATTGTACCACCCTTGCCAGCGGTCCAAATTAATCTGCTCAGGATTGTTCTATGTGACTATTGTTTCCTGAAGGCTTTCTGCGCCACTTAAGAGGATGAGAATGAAAATGGCAGCCTCAGAGCTGAGACAGCTCAGAGCCCCACTCCTCAGTGCATCCTCAGGGAAAAGCAGTCAATCACTCCTGTGCCCCGGTCTTGGTCTGCCCTCCATGCTCACCCAGCCTGTGACTGAGCGTTTCTGTCTCAGGCACACGACCCTGTTTCGAGTCTCCAAATCCTGCAGGCTCTGCAGTTTGCACCCATGCCAGTCCTCCCAGGGGAGGGAGGAGAGGGTTTCGTGGCAGTTCTGCTGCCTGCTGGGCCCCTGCTGGGAGAGGAGTTGCCTGACTCTGCCTTGGTTCCAGATGTATGGTAACCTCTAGCTAAGAGCGCACTGCTGGACTTGCTGATTGCAGCTGTCTTCCCCATTCTGAGGCCTGGGAACTCACACACTCCAGTCTTTCTGTGACCCTGAGGATCCTGAGACCACACTGTTCCACCTAGGATTCTGCTCTACTTTGTCACCTGAGCACCTTTCAGGCAGGGACATCCTTCAATGGAGTCGACTTCTGAAAGTTCTGATTTTGTGTTCTGCCATATCACTTTCCAGTGCTGGCTGATGGTGGCTCCTTTACCCCTAACCCCTCTCCCTGCAACATATCTTTACATATATCGCCTGGGATTGACTTCTGCGCACCTCCTACCTTGCAGAAAGTGATTGTTTTTCTCTTCCTAGAGTTGCAGCTATTCTTTTAGATCTCCTGTTGAGTTCTCAGGTTTTCAGAATGATTTGATAGTTATCTAGCTGAATTCCTGGGACCAAATGAAACTAATGTCTCCTACTCCTCTGCCATCTTGGACTGAGCTCTCTGCTAATGTGTTGATATAGGGCAAACTACCCATGTTTCTGTTGTCTTATTATCAGTAAAAGAAATAATGGCTCTTATATCAATTTATAGGTGAGTCTAACTTCTTCAGGCAAATAAAAGAATTTTGGGCTTTTGCCAGCTTCATGGTTACCTCTGTCCTCATCATCCTAATGTAGATTTGTTTGTTTGTTTTTTAGTAAATGAGATAAAGAAATGGTCATGGTAGTCACTCTGCATGCATTGTCTACAGAGAAGACTTTACCTTGTTCGTCATTCTCACAGTGACTCAGTTCCTAAATGATTTGTCCCTCCTTCCCCCACACACTCCTCTACCTTGTCCTAGAGGATGAGTTGGTAGGGACACTAGATGGACTATAAAGTCTTCTTTTCTGCTAATCATAAAAACATAATTAGTTCAAAGAAAAGAACATTCTATATCTTCTTCAGATGAGTAATTTCATTAGTCTCGGATAAATGTCTGTGCTTAAGGGATTTATAGTAGCTCTTCAATGCATCTTCTTTTCAAATCTTCAGGAGAAAGAATGAAAGTGAATCATTTTTTATATAGGCCCGAGTTATGTATTCACCAGCAATACAAGAAAAGGAACCAATCAACAAATGCCCATATGGTAGATACTTTTAAGGAGTTAAGCATAACTATCAGTTGTTGAAAGCAGTAACTGGAAAGTAGTACAATGATCTATTTTTATATAAATAGTAATCCAACCATGAAATGCTACCTTAGAAACTATCTATAGTTGATATTCTACAATGCTTTTGAGCTTTATTGTTTCCTAATTTAAAGGTTTGTTTCATATGTTAAAGTCTTTTAATTTTAAAATATCAAAAAAATTTTGAACCGTCTGTACTTAAAGCACTGTTCTAGACGAGGCATTATAAAGTACAATTCAACCAAATATCTGCTCAAGCAAAATCTTTTGAGTGCCCACAAAATGTCTGGTACTCTGCCTGGCACTGGCTCTGTAGAAGTCAATAAGTAATTTCTATTTTTGAGGAGTTTAGCCTAGCATGTATAAATCAACAAATGTAAGATCCTGTTTTCTTTTGTCAGGAAGCTCAACACATAGCTTAGGAGAGGTAAATTTGGTAGAAGATTGTAGTTGTAAAGATAGTGTGAAACCTTTCCCGTTTTATCAATAAATTCTCCATGAAAGTCTACTTAGGAAAATACTCATGTCAGTAATAAAGGAAAAACAAGTATTTCCCAAATCCCATAATGGCATCGGGGTTGTTTTCCACCTTCCACTCTTCGGCTGTTGTGAACAATGTTTCTGTGAACTTTTGTGTACAAGTTTTGTTTGAGTTCCTGTTTTCAGTTCTTTGTGGGCTTATACATAAGAGTGGAAGTGATAGGTAATATGGGAGTTCTATGTTCAACTTTTTGAGGAACCACAAAATTGTTTTTCCATAGCGGCTATACCACTTTGCATTCCTGCCAGCAATGTACAGTGGTTTCAATTTCTCCATATCCTTGCTAATACTTGTTTCCTTATTTCTTTTTGTTGTGGCCATCCTAATGACATAAAGTCATATATTGTGTATTTGTTTTGCATGCCTGTAAAGATTAGTGATGTTGAGCATCTTTTCTTGTGCCTGTTGGCCATTTGCATCATCATCTTCTTTGGAAAAATGTCTTAAGTCCTTTGCCCATTTTTTAAAATTTAAATTCAAGTTAATTAACATAGAGTATAGTATTGGTTTCAGGAGTAGAATTTAGTGATTCATCATTTACATTTAAGACCCATTGCTCCTCCCAACATGTGCCCTGTTTAATACCCATCATCCATTTGGCCCATGCCCCCACCCTGCCCATTTTTTAATTGGATTGTTTTTATTGTTGAGTTGCAAGAATTCTTTATATATTTTGGATATAAGTCCTTTATCAGATATAGGGTTTGCAAATGTTTTTTCTCATTCTGTAGGTTGTCTGTTCACTTTCTTGATAATGTTCTTTGCATAAAAGTTTTTAATTTTGATGAAGTCCAGTTTATCTTTTTTTCTTCCCTTGCTCATGTTTTTGAAATCACTGCCAAATACAAGGCCCTGATGGCTTATGCCTTTTTAAAAATTAATAGTGTAATTTTAGCTCTTCTATTTAAGTGGTTAATCCATTTTGAGTTAATTTTTATTTGTGGTATGAGATAGGGGTCCACTTTCATTCTTTTGGATGTGGATATGCAATGTCCCAACATCATTTGTTGGAGAGAGTTTTTTTTTCCTATTTATTCGTGGTGTCACCCTGTTGAAAATAAATTGACCATCATTGTATAGGTTTATTTCCAGACTCTCAGTTTTATACCTGTGGTCTATGTGTCTATCCTTACACGAGTGTCACACTGTTTTGATTACTGTAGATTTGTATTGTTTTGAAATCAGTAGGTATGAATCCACCAACTTTGTTCTTTTTTTCCCCAAAAAACTCTTTTAGATATTGAGGACCCTTTGTAATTCCATATGAATTTGAGAATTACCTTTTTCATTTCTGAAATGAAAGCCATTGGAATTTTGATAGGGATGACACTGAATCTGTGGATTACTTAGTATATAGTATTGTTATCTTAACAATATAAATTTTTCTAATCAATGAACGTGAGACTTTCCATTTACTTAAGTCTTCTTTAACTTCTTTCATCAATACTTTGTAGTTTTCAATGTGTTCATCTTTTATCTGCTTGGTTAGATTTATTCCGAGGTTTTTATTCATTTGGATGTGCTTATAAATGGAATTGCTTTCTTAATTTCCATTTTGGATCATCAGCTGTTAGTATATAGAAATACTACTGATTTTTTTTATTGTAAAGTATGTGTTACAATTTACCATTTTAACCATTTCTAAGTCTACAGTTCAGTGTCATCAATTGTATTCACAATATTGTGTACCCATCACCTATATATTTCCAATTTTCCTCATCACCTCCCAAAGAAACTATAGCAGTTAAGCAATAACTCCCCCATTCCCTCTTACCCTCAACCCCTAGTAACTTCAGATCGACTTTCTGTCTCTACAGTTTTGCCTATTTTAGATATTTCATGTAAGTGGAATAATACAATATTTTTTTGTGTGTCTGGCTTCTATTACTTAGCATAATATTCTTAAGGTT
Source organism: Spilogale gracilis (assembly GCA_004023965.1). Taxonomy (NCBI): domain Eukaryota; kingdom Metazoa; phylum Chordata; class Mammalia; order Carnivora; family Mephitidae; genus Spilogale; species Spilogale gracilis. The sequence continues at coordinate 3,648 of PITA01004924.1, read as the reverse complement.
TGTTCATAATGTGTGTATCATAGCTTCCTTTTATAGCTGAGTAATTTTCCATTGTATGTATATACCACATTTTGTTTATTCATTCATTTGTTGATGAACAGTTGAATTGTTTCCACTTTTGGCTAACGTGAATAATGCTACTACCAACATTCACAGACAAGTATCTTGAGTTCTTGGTCTTAATTCCTTTGTATATATACCTAGGAGTGGAATTGCTGGGTCATATGGTAACATTTTGTGTACTGCTGGCTATTGTATTTTGATTTTTTATCCTGGAACTCAGTGAATTTGTTTGTTAACTCTAATATATGGATTCATATATATGAATTTGTTTGTTAGCTCTAATATATGGATTTTCTATGTGTATAATTATATCATCTGTAGATGAGAATAGTTTTATTCCTTCCTTTTTAATTTGGACACCTATTATTTCTTTGTCTTGCCTAGTTGTTCTAGCTAGAATTTCCAGTATAATGTTATTAAGTGGCAAAAGTGCAGACCATGCCCTTATGCAGAGTAGCTACTTCCTTTATCATGTCTTTCCCTAGTTGTTTTAAATTTTTGACTAGTTGAAGAGTTCTAGAAACGTTGACTTTTTGCCAGTTCATTATCTCTTTCTGTGGAGACCTAGATTTCCCTATTTTGCCATTTTCAGTGACATCACTCAGGAGATAAGTGTTTTGCACATATTTTCACCCAGCCTGTAGCATGTCTTTTTGTTCTGTTAACAGTGACTTTAGCAGAGCAAAATTTTAATTTTAATGACACCCAATGTACCAGTTTTTTGTATGTGTATGGATTATCCTTTTGGTGTTGTGTCCAAAATCTCATCATCAGTCAAGAGTCACCTAGATTTTCTAGGTTATCTTTTAGACGTTTTGTAATTTTGTGTCTAGGTCCATGATCCACTTTGAGTTAGGTTTTGTTAAACTTAAAAGGTTTGTATCTGGATCCTTTATTTTGCATATGGATGTCTGGTACCATTTGTTGAAAAGATCTTTTTTTCCCATTGGATTGTCTCTGCTTCTTTGTCAAAGATCATCTGTGTTTGTGTTGAGTCTATTTTGGGGCTCTCTTCTGTTCCACAAAATAGCTTACTGGGATTGGGATCACATTGAATCTATAGATCGAGTTGAGAAGAATTGACATCTTAATACTGAGTTTTCTAATCCACGAATGCAGAGGATTTCTCCATTTATTTAAATCTTTCATTTCTTTCAATATAGCTATGTAGATTTTTGCTTGCAGATCTTGAGAAAATTGTGTTAGATTTATACTTAAGTACTTTTTTGGTGTGTGATAATGTAAGTGGTATTATTTTAAATTTTTATTTCCAGTTATTCATTGCTGGTATATGGGAAAGCAGTTGATTTTTGTATATTACCCTTGTAAGTTGTGACCTATATAGAATTGTTTATTAGTTCCAGGAGGTTTTTGCTCTAGGTAGTTTGAGATTTTCTTCTGGATAATCCTGTTATCTGTGAACAAAAGTTTATTTTTTTCTCAGTCTATATCCCTTTTATTTCCTTTTCTTGTCTTATTGTGTTAGTTATGACTTCTGGTAAAATGTTGAATAAAAGTGGTGAGAGGGGTCATTCTTATTTTGTTCTTGAGCTTAGTGGGAAGATATGCAGTTTCTTACCATTAAGAATTATGTTTAACTGTAGGTGTTTTGTAGATGTTCTTTATTAAACTGACAACATTCTCTCTATTCCTAGATTACTAAGAGATTTTATCACGAGTGAGTGTTGGGTTTTGTCATTGCTTTTCTGCATTAATTGATAGGATGGTACGATGTTTCTATTTTAGCCCACTGATGATGGTAAATTACATGAAATGATTTTGGAATGTTGAACCAGCCTTTCACACCTGGGACAAATCCCATGTGGTCGTGATGTGTCATTCTTTTTATACATTGCTATATTTTTTTTGCTAATATTTGTTGAGGATTCCTACATCTTTGTTCATGAGAGATATTTGTCTGTAGTTTACCTTTCTTTTAATAATTTTATCTGGTTTTGGTATTAAGATAATAGTGGCCTCATAGAGTGAGCTAAGAATTGTTCCTGCACTTCTGGAAGGAAGAGATTTTTCTGGAAGAGATTGTAGAGAATTGGTATAATCTCTCCTTAAATGTTTAGAAGTCACCAGTGAAACAGTCTGGGTATGGGACTTTTTGTTTTATAAGGTTATTATTGATTTTCTTCCACACATATAGGCCTATTTTATTGGTTATTCCTTGTGTACATTTTTTTAAAAAGATTTTATTTATTTATTTGACACAGAGAGAGATCACAAGTAGGCAGAGAGGAGGCAGAGAGAGCGGAGGAAACAGGCTCCCTGCTGAGCAGAGAGCCTACCTCGGGCCTGGATCCCAGGACCTGAGACCAAGACCTGTGCCTAAAGCAGAGGCTTTAACCCACTGAGCCACCCAGGCGCCCTCCTTGTGTACATTTTGATAGCTTGTATCTTTTAAGGAATCGGTCCATTTACCTAAGTTACCAAATTGGTAGGCATAGATTTGTTCATAATATTCCTTTATGATCCTTTTAATGTCCATGTGATTGGTAGTGGTGACTCTTCTTTTATTTCCGATATTAATAATTTGTATCTTTTCTTTTTCTTGGTTAGCCTGGCTAGAGGTTTATCAATTTTACTGATCTTTTAAGAGAGCCAGCTTTTGTTTTCATTGATGTTTTTGCTGGTGAATTCCTGTGTTTTACTTTTGTAAATTTTACTGTTTTCTTGTTTTAGGCTTAAGTTATCCCTATTTGTCTTATTTCCTAAGATAGAAGCTTAATTATTGATTTTATTTTTTTAATTTTAATTTTTTTTTTAGTTAATGATTTCAGGTCTGTTTTCTTTTCTCACGTATGCATTCCGTGCTATAAACTTTTATCCTATACACCACTTTTGCTGCATCACACAATTTTGTACTGTCATTTTCATTTAGTTCAAAGTATTTTTGCATTTCTAAAGATTTCTTCTTTGACCTGTGTGCTATTTTTTTATTTTTATTTTTTAAAGTAAGCTTTATTTATGCCCAGTGTGGGGCTTGTACTCATGACCACAAATCAAGAGTTGCATGCTGCACTGACTGAGCCAGCCAGGTGTTCCTGATCCATGTGTTATTTAGAAGTGTCTTGCTTAATCTCTAAATATTTTGAGATTTTCCAGCTTTATGTTCTTGATCTCTAGTTTAATTCCATTGGTTGTGAACATATACTTTGTTTATTGAGAGCGAGTGAGCATTAGAGCAGCAGGGGCAGAGGGAGAGGGAGAATCCCAAGCAAGCTCCATGACTCTGTGATCATGACCTGAGCTGAAATCAAGAGCTGCATGCTTAATTGACTCAGCCACTGGGCACTCCATGAGAGTATACATTGTATAACTTTTATACTTCAAAATCTGTTGTGTTTTATGGCCCAGAATTTGGTCTACCTTGAGGAATACTCCATGTAAACTTGAGAAGAATATGTGTTGTGCTTCTCTTAGAAGAAGTATTACACAAATGTCTAGTAGATCTACTTAGTTGATGGTGCTTTTCAGTTCACTGTATCTTTACTCAGTCTTTCTCTCTTCTCTTCTCTTCTCTTCTCTTCTCTTCTCTTCTCTTCTCTTCTCTTCTCTTCTCTTCTCTTCTCTTCT
>PITA01004923.1:0-117332 GCA_004023965.1 Spilogale gracilis | reverse complement strand
GTTAAATTATGTTGTGAAAAGAAATCTTGACATGTCTCCACTGTTGATTGGGTTTTAAGATGAGAAGGGCTTTTTCAAATCTCACATCTGATTGAACAACACCCCCCCCCCCCCCCCCCGTGGCACCACCGTGATGATAATTTCCCTCCCTGTCACCACAAGGGATTGACTTGGGCAGTGACTGAATCTTCTGCTGAATCTTCTGCTCAGCCTGGAAATATGACTTTGAGAGGAGGACTTTGTGGGCTGCAGTCTGATAGTATACTTAAGATGAGATTTACTGCTCTGCCTCTAGACAAGTTTTGGATTTCTATGCAAAAGTGGGATCCTGTTATTCAAGCGAAAACAATGGACATTTTGCTGAAGGTTTAACTTTTTAAAATATGTTAATGAGCTTTTTTTTTTCTTATTTAACAAGCATCAGAAATTATCTATTTCAGTTAAAGATGAAATCTTTGTGTTGGACCAATAAAAAGCAAGCACAGGTTTTAATGAAAATGTAAATTCCATTCTTTAGTTTTAGTTTCAAAAAGAATACTTGTAATGATTTTATGTAGTCTGATAAAAGAGATCAAGAAGTAACACATGTCTAAAATAATTTTGTGATTTTGCAACGGGAGCCTGATCATGTCGGTCAGTGAGAAAATGCTTTTAAACTGTCTTGAATAAAACTGTCTTAGGCCATATTTTTATGCATATTGTTTGTTTTATAGCTTTAGTAGCTTTTCTTTTCAACATTGTCAATAAATTTTACATTGTAAGTAACATTAATTAAAATCAATGCATACCCTTTGTGTAATTAAATCTACTCCTCTTACCTTAAAAAAATTAAATTTCATTTTGTTTTAAGCCAGTTATTTAACAAAATATATTATATTTGCCTTGTGAGTTTTAAATATTTATGACAAGGCAATAAAGAAATAAATATATAAATATCAAGAAAGGTAAGCTAATCTTAACTATCTGATTCTTTTTCAAGAATAGATGTTTAAAAAGATATTTTAATGGTAAATAAGGAAAATAACTCCTCTTGCATACATCATATACCACATACCAACCTCATTAGACTCTCAGTTAGTAGGAATTTGTGATAAGAATTTCAGATCTACACAGACAAGGTAAAAAAAATCCAGCAGGAATCATGAGTTGATATCTTTTATCAGGAGGAGGAACAAAAGTGTAGGCTAAGTAGTTCACCAAAATAAACAGATCCTCAAAATATATATATATCATTCTCTACTCAGAAGAACATTGGATATTATCATTGTATTTATATATCTATAATTTACTGATCATGCTAATGTACTACGAAGTGTAGGTAAAATAATTTTTATACAGAGGCCCTCTGAGACCTGAAAATTATTTCAAGAGTTCTTCCAGAAAGAAAATATTGAGAAAGACTGGTAGTAGTACCAAAAAGTTGCATTGTGTCTTCCCATATCAATACAAAGTATTGTATAGGCCTTATTCTTTAATTTTTCTAAATAAAATTAATCATGTTCATAATATCCTATAGTAAATACACTGTGATAGTTCATGATAGAAAGGAAAGTATATAACAGTGTTAAACTATAAGGCAAATATTAAGGAGTTTAATTTGTTCTTTTATGGATATATACCAAATTACATATTATATGTTATATATTACATATTAAATAAAAATACATTTTAAATCATTTCTTCCTGTAACCCAAGGTCATTTTGAATACTTTGAGGTATGCAACACTCACTTTAGGAGCTACTATTCTAACCATAGAATTCTAGTCAAAACCCATACATCTGTGGTCAATTGATTTTCAACAAAGGTGACAAGACACTTCACAACAGGGAAAAGAATAGTCTCTTTGAGACAGGGAAATTGAAGGACTCCATAAAAATCTTTTTGCAGGCGCCTGGGTGGCTCAGTGGGTTAAAGCCTTTGCCTTCAGTTCAGGTCATGATCCCAGGGTCCTGGGATGAGGCCTGCATTGGACTCTCTGCTCAGCAGGGAGCTTGCTTCCTCCTCTTTCTCTGCCTGCCTCTCTGCTTACTTGTGGTCTTTCTCTCTGTCAAATAAATAAATAAAATCTTAACAAAAAAAATCTTTTTGCTCCTTTTCCTGCAGCTATTCTTGCTAGGACCTGTATCCCACTGCTCTCTACACATGCCTTTTTAATGCAAATAGCATATGTCCTCCTTTTAAGGGAGAAGGAATTAATGATTTCTCTAGAATAGATAACATCTAAGGAAGGACTATGTGAGAATGACTAGATAAAGAAATCATTTGCATATTCTAGACCACCAGAGCTAGACAACTTGATGCCAAGGTCTCCTGGCTCCTGGGCCCTGTTTTTGTTCTAACCAGTTCCTGGATGCCTAAGTGGACATGTACACCAGATTCCCACACCAGACCACCATTCTCAATAAAGAAAAACCCAGACTCTGAACAAAGAGAAAACTCATGCTCCTTTTTTTTTTTAAAAAGATTTTATTTATTTATTTGACAGAGATCACAGGTAGGCAGAGAGGCAGGCAGAAAGAGAGGAGGAAGCAGGCTCCCCGCTGAGCAGAGAGCCCGACCCAGGCCTCGGTCTCAGCACCCTGAGATCATGACCTGAGCCACCCAGTCACCTCACACGCTCCTTTTCTTTCTGAGTCTCCTGCATGTTCTGTATGTTACCTGCTCTCTCTATATCTTCGATAAACCCTGCTTTCACCTTCTGTTGGCTCACATTTTATTTCCACCTTGCATGAAGGCAAGGACTCTTTTGGCCAGTCCTGCAGGACACCCTCTGCTCCTACCCTGTCCTCGGACCCAGCCTGCTGGCATCATCTTCAACAAATGGTGCTGAGAACACTAGATATCCACATGTAAGAGTTGAACCCTATACTCACACCATCTTCAAAAAGTAACTCAAAATGTACCAAAGACCTAAATATAAGAGAAAAGCCTATAAAACTATTAGAAGAAAATATAGGGACAAATTTTCATGACCTCAATTTAGCAATGGATTCTAGATATGACACCAAATGCACAGCAACAAAAGAAAAAAAATATATAAAGTAGATTTCATCAAAATTAAAAACTTTTGTAAGTTTTTAATGCCTAGGTGGGTGCCTGGGTGGCTCAGTTGGTTAAGCGACTGCCTTCGGCTCAGGTCATGATCCTGGAGACCCGGGATGGAATCCCACATCGGGCTCCCTGCTCGGCAGGAAGCCTGCTTCTCCCCCTCTCACTCCCCTTGCTTGTGTTACCTCTCTGGCTGTGTTTCTCCCTGTTAAATAAAAAAATCTTTAAAAAAACCCAAAACTTTTGTACCTCAAAGGACACTATCAAGAAAGTAAAAAAAAAAAAAAAAGAAGAAAGAAAGAAACATAGAAAGGGAGAAAATATTTGCAAATCATATATCTGATAAAGATCTAGTATCCAGGGGCACCTGGGTGGCTCAGTCCTTAAGCGTCTGCTTTCAGGTCAGGTCATGATCCTGGAGTCCTGGGATCAAGCCTCACATTGGACTCCCTGCTTGGCAGGAAGCCTGCTTCTCCCTCTCTCACTCCCCTACTTGTGTTCCCTCTCTAGCTGTGTTTCTCTCTGTCAAATAAATAAAATCTTAAAAAAAAAAAAAAAAGATCTAGTATCCAGAATACATAAAGAACAATTATAACTTAACAAAAAATATACAACCCAATTAAAAAATGGGCAAAGTACATAAATAATGATATAATAAGAAATATATTTGGAGTTTACTCTGGGATCCAGGTGCAAAGCACCTAAAACCCTGGGAATTTCCTGAGTAATAGGAGTGTCTTTTATTATTTATAAGGAATCTCTTTAAAGCACAAGATGAGTTAATTAGGGTGGAGTCCCTAGATAGCCTCTGCTTGGGACTGATCACTAGACAGATCAAGTGATAAGAAAGTTGGAACTTTCAGTCCATCTACCAGTCTTGGGGAAGGTACCACATGGGGGCATGAGAGTATGGAGCAGGGAAGATCTGCAGATAAAGCTCTATAAAAACTCTTGAACATATGATTTGATGAACTTCTGGGTTAGCAGAAGTGTCCTCCTGCTGGAGGGTGAGAGAGACATGCCACTTCCACAGGGACAGAAGCTCCTGTGTGTAGGACCCCTCAGGACTTTGCTCTCTGAACCTCTTTATCTGGCTGTTGATCTTTATCCTTTATAATATCCTTATAATAAGCTGATAAACCCAAATTAATGTTTCCCAGAGCTCTGCTAGTTGTTCTAACAAATGACTGAACTGGAGGTATCGGTTGTGGGAATCTCTGGACTTGCAGTTGGTCATCAACCTCTGATGGGGGAGCAGTCTTTTTCAAATGAGCCCTTAACCTGTGAGATCTGATGCTATATCCAGGTAGATAGTGTCAGAATTGAATTAAATTTGTAGGACACTCTGTGAGCATCTGCTGAGAATTGAGTTGTTTGATGATGTTGACAAACACTTTAGAAGGGGAGTTTTTCTAAAGAAGATATACAAATGGCCAATAAGCACATGTAAAGATGCTTAATGTCGTTAGTCATTAGGGAAATGCAAATTAAAACCACAATGTGATACCACTTCACATATGGTCGGATGGCTACAACAATAATTTAAAAAAAGAAACAACAAGATAATAACAAGTGTTGAGAAAATAACAAGTGTTGGTCAAGGATACAGGTAAAGTGAGATCCTTGTACCTCGCTGGTGTAATGTAAAATAGTGTAGCTGATGTGAAAAAGAGTTTGCAATTCTTCAATAAGTTACAAATAGAATTGCCATATGACCCAGATATTCCATTCCTGGGTATATACCCAAAAGTACTGAAAATGGGTGTTCATTCAGAACCTTGCTCTTGAATGTTCATAGCAGTACTATTCACGATAGCCAAAAGATAGAAACAACCCAACTATTCATCAATTGAGGAATGAATAAATGAAATGTGATATATCTATACAATAGAATGCAATTCAGCCATCAAAAAGAATGAAGTATTAATACATGTTATAACATGGATGAACTCTGAAAATGTTTTGCTAAGTGAACAAAGCCATTTACAAAAGGCCATGTATCATATGATCACATTTATATGAAATAAAATCCTTAGAGACAGAAAGCATATTTATGGTTGCCAGGATCTGTGGAGAAGAGAAAGAGGGAATGGCTGCTTAGTGGGTATAGGATTTCTTTTTACAGTGAGGAAATTGTCTGGAATTCCATAGTGGTGATGGTTGCACAACATTGGAATGTACCAAACACTCCTGATTTGTACACTTTAAAGCTGTTAAAATGGTGGCTTCTATTTTATGTGTATTTTAAAATTATATAGAAGAAGAACATTCTAGGCAGGGGACATGGCAAGTGCCAAGGTCCTGAGGCAGGAATAAACGTGGCATATCGAAGGCAGTGTATGAAAGCTAGTAAGGTGGGAAAGGTGTAAGTATAGAAGGTGTAAGGGTAGAAGATGAGATCAGAGAGGTAGTAGAGAGGCAGACCCTGCATGCAGTGCTGGCTCATGGGCTCAGGGAATGGAATCACCTCCTATGTCATAGCCGGGCTCCTGCTTTGAGCAGAAGGTCTCAGTTGGGATTAGATTCGGGTCCTCCATACTAATGTGCTTGACTGAATCCTGGTACATGGCCACACCCTCATCCAGAAATGCCTTAATGTCAGACCAGGACAACTGACAAACATGCCTGGGGGCCACCCTCACAGGACAGCTGCTTGGTTTCACCAATCCTATTCCCTGTCTTCTCCTCTTCCTGTTCCTCTCAGGTAGTGTTGAAGCCCCAGTGTGACTTGAAATCATGAAAGTGTTCTACTCAGGAATGAGCATTAGCCGGATATAGCTGCAGAACAGAGTGCCTAAAAGGATTTGATTGCAGACAATGACAAAGAATCAATTGCCAGGGCAGGTGTGATACAGGAGATGGGGAAGCACAGAACATGTTTGCAGAAAGGCATGAAATGTATTTTAGCAATATACTTTTGGTGGCATTTTGAAGGGTGGAGCAGGAAAGGGAAATGGGGAAGGAAAAAAAATAATTTCTAATCATGGACTATGTATATGTTCAAGCTCTATTAGATGTTGCTAAATTGGTGTTTGAGTGATGGTAGTTGTATTATTTTCCCATTGTAACAAATTACTACAAACTAAGTAGGTTAAAACACAAATGTATTCTCTTACAGTATGGGAAGCCGGAAGTCTAGAGTCAAGGTGTTGGCATGGCTGTGTTCCTTTTGGAGGCTTCAGGGGGAATAGGTTTCCCCGCCTTTTTCAGCTTTTAGGGGTTGCTTGCATTCCTCAGCAGGTGGCTCCTTCCTTACACTTCTGCAGACTCTTGCTTCCATTGTTACATATCTTACTACTCACTCAGATTTTCTGGCTTCTTTTTATAAGGACCCTCATGATTACATACGGCTTGTTCAAATAATCTGGTATAATCTCCCCATCTCAAAATCCTTAAATTAATCAAATTGGCAAATTCTCTTTTACTACATAAAGCAATATATTCACAGGTTCCAGGGATTATCAAGGGTAACATAGTATCTGTTGTGGATGCTGTGGGTTTCTGCCCAGAAGCCCTGGAGGACCAAGGTTCTCATTGCCTCAGCTACTGTTTCATGCTAATGATTCATAGTTGAGTCTCTCTCTCGAAATTATCCTGACTGAAAGGAGCCACCTCACCCAGGATTATGTCCCCTCTTCAGGGATAGCCCATACCTAATAACTAGTCCACACAAAACGCCCTAGCCCTCTTGGCTTGGGGCCATTCTAGCTCCCAAAATCCCCAATGGTTTTAGCTGAAGTTGTCTGTTGCAATTGTATAGCGTTCAACTTCTTCCTCTGCTGAATGCTACTTTTCTCCTTCTTTACAACAGTTGTTCCCAAGCACACTCTCCAATAACCCCTTATACAGATTTCTGTCTCAGAGCCTGTTTCCCAGAGAATCAAGGTTTACACTATTGCTAGCAGTATATGAGAATTCTTGGGTTTCATATCCTTGCCAACACATGGCATTATCAGATATACTAACTTATGCAAAACCAAAGATGTAAAATGGTCATACATTGTTTTATTTTGTGCTCTTCTGATTACTAGTGAGGTTGAACTTCAGCCTTTTACTGGCCACTCCAATTTTTCCTTTTGTCAATCAACTGGATACATTGCTTTCCAAACACTGTTTCTATTACAAAGTAGCATATGTTCTTTGCAGAAAATGTAAAGCACACACTCACCCCACAGAGATAAATAAAAGTTACCTGTAATCTCATCCCCCTATGATAATCATGAAGTAATATTTTGACTACATTACATCATTTCCTTATGTATATTTATCAGTGCAATATCGTCTTTCTCATTCGGGTCTTCTTAATTTATATACTTTCTGTGCCTTCTAAAAATTACTTGGGTTGGGGCACGTGAGTGGCTCTGTTAAGTGTCCGCCTTCAGTTCAGGTCATGATCCCAGAGCCCTGGGATCTAGTTCTACACTGGACTCCTTGCTCAGCAGATGGCCTGCTTCTCCCTCTGCCTCTGCCTCTTCCTCTGTCTCTCATGAATAAATAAAATCTTAAAAAAAATTAGCTGGGCTAGTGGTTTACTTGCATTTTAATCAGAGTTATTTTGTAGTTTTATTTTTCATAGTAAGTTATCACTTTCTCTTTAAGATTTTATTCATTTATTTGACAGAGAGAGAGAAACTGCACAAGTAGAGGGAGCAGCAGGGGGAGAGGGAGAAGCAGGCTCCCTGCTCAGCGCGGAGCCCAATGCCGGACTCAATTCTAGGACCCTGGGATCACGATTGAGCTGATGGCAGAGGCTCAACCAACCGAGCCATCCAGGTGCCTCAGTTATTGCTTTCTAATACTATACTTGTATTGTTAAATTTATTACTATACCCTCTCAGTTTCCTTTTCATTTTTCTAAAGTATAAATTTGACTAATTGGGTTTTTCTTTTCTCTTTTTTGGTCAATGTAAGCTTTTTAAGCAATACTTATATTTGTTTTAGGTTCTATCACAAAGATTTTTAAAATATTTTGTCTAGGACTTTCATTGCTTAAAACTATTCCATTATTGGGGCATCTGGGTAGCTCAGTCGTTAAGCATCTGCCTTTGGCTCAGGTCGTCATCGCAGGGTCCTGGGACAGAGCCTCACATCAGGCTCCCTGCTCAGCGGGAAGCCTGCTTCTCCCTCTCCCACTCTCCCTTCTTGTATTCCCTCTCTTACTTTATAAATAAATAATCTTAAAAAATATATTCTATTATTATTTCTGGACTGTCTCCCTGAAGAGAATTCTTTAGAAGATAATTTTTACCATTTCCTCACATAAATTGGTACTCTCAAATTATTATTTTTAAATTACATAGAATTCTCTGTAAAATTTAAGCTTATATAAGGTTTTTGTGCAGCTTTTATAAAATATTAATGGACTTGAGCTTTTGGCCAACAGAGCTATCCTCCCACTTGAGACGACAACAGAATCAGACAAAATATTTGAAACAATAGTTTTCAACACTGCACCATGGGGAGTGAAGGAAAGTGATCTCAGAGAGATAAGAAAGAAATGAGATAGGCACTATAATTGCTAAGGACTTGAGTCTAGGATCTATAAATATTCTCAAAACCATGAAAATTGGGCACCTGGGTGGCTCAGTGGGTTAAAGCCTCTGCTTTTCGCTCAGGTCAGGATCTCAGGGTCCTGGGATCGAGGCCCACATCAGGCTCTCTGCTCAGCAGGGAGCCTGCTTCCTCCTCTCTCTCTCTGCCTGCCTCTCTGCCTACTTCTGATCTCTCTCTCTGTCAAATAAATAAATAAAATCTTAAAAAAAAAACATGAAAATTTTTAAAAAATCTGACAATCTGAGGAGTGCCTGGGTGCTCAGTTTGTTAAGCACAGCCTTTGGCTCAGGTCATGACCTCGGGGTCTTGGGAACAAGTCCAACATTGGGCTCCCTGCTCAGTGGGGAGTCTGCTTCTCCCTCCCCCCACTTGTGCTCTCTCTCTCTCTCTCTCTCTCTCTCAAATAAATACATAATCTTAAAAGAACCTGACAATCTGTCATAGAAATGGGCAAAAGAAGATATTTTATCACCAAAGATCCACAGATGGCAAATAAGCATATGAAAAGATGCTCAAAATCATTAGTCATTAAGGAAATCCAAACTAAAAACCACAGTGAGATACTGCTATACCCCAATTAGAATGTCTTAAATTTAGAAAAGTGTCCACACCAAGTGTTGGTAAAGATGTGAAGGAAAGATGTGGAGATAGGAGTGAAAAAGTGGTATAACTGCTTTGAAAAACAGTTTGGCACTTTAACTTTAAGCATATACTTACCATATAACTCATCTATTCTATTTCTAGGTATTTACCCAAAAGAAGTTAAAGTATACGTCCACACAATAACTTGTACAGAAATGTAACAGCTTTATTTGTAATAGTGTCAAACTAGAAATCACCCAAATGTCCATCAGTGGGTGAATGGATAAACAAATGGTGGTATATCCATATAATGGAATACTACCGAGCAATAAGAATGAATGGACTATTCATATATGCTATAACATGGATTAATCTCAAAATAATTATTCTAAAAGGCCATACAAAGGAGTACTTATTATATAATGCCATCTACATAAAGGTCTAGAATATGCAAAGTAATTTATAATAGCAAAAAGTGGATCATGTAGATGGGCAGAATGTAGGGCAGTGTAGGACAGAGAGATTATCGAGGGGCATGAGGAATCTTTTGGTGATGACCGCACTCATTGTGTGCATTGTGACAATGGTTTCATGGCTAGTATCAAAAAGATAAGAAATAACTAGTGTTGGGAAGGATGTGGAGAATAAGGGACCTCATGCACTGTTGGTGGGAATGTAAATTGGTGCAGCCACTGTGGAAAACAGTATGCAGATTCTTCAAAAAATTAAAAATAGAAATACTATATAATCCAATAATTACACTATTAGGTATTTGCCTGAAGAAAATGAGAAAAATTAATTCAAAAAGATATACACACCCCTATGTTTACTGCAGCATTCTTCACAATTGTTAAGATATGGAAGCAATCCAGGTGTCCACTGATAGATGAATGGATAAAGAAGATGTGAAATATGTATACATTGGAGTATTCCTTGGCCATATAAAAAGAATGAGATCTTGCCATTTGTGACAACATGGATAGATCTAGAAGGTATTATACTATGTGAAATAAGTCATAGAAAGCCAAATTCCATAAGATTTCACTTATATGTGGAATCTAAAAAACAGCAATGAACAAACAAAAACAAACTCTTAAATGCGGAGAACAAACTGGTGTTTGCCAGAAGGGAAGTAGGTGGGGTGGGATGGGGTGGATGAGATAAAGAGGATAAGAGGTACAAACTTCCAGTTATAAAATAAATTATAGAAATGAAAAGTACAGCCAAGGGAGTATAGTTAATACTATTGTAATAATGTGTAGTGACAGATGGTAACTATACTTATCATGGTGAGCACTGAGAAATATATAGAATTACTGAATCAATATGTTGTAGACCTGAAACTAATATAACATTGTATGTTAACTGTACTTCAATTTAAAAAGCTCAAAAATCAATTGAAATGACAATAAAACGTATGATACATTCTGATTGAGTGTAACATTCATGTAAAATAAAGTGAGCTTGTTTACAATTCTTTTTTTTTTTAAGATTTTATTTATTTATTTGAGAGAGAGACAGAGATAGCAAGAGAAAGCACAAGCCAGGAGAGAGAGAAGCAGGTTCACCGCTGAGCAGGGAGCCCAACGTGGGCCTCAATCCCAGGAACATGGGATCATGACCTGATGTGAGGGCAGACACTTAATCAATTAAGGCACTCAGGTGCCTCCCCCCTTGTTTGCAATTCTATGTATATATTTAAAAGAATCATGCTTTTCAGATGCTGAGCAAGAACCATCCAGGTAAGACACTCATGGATTTCTAAACCTTAGAAGCTATGTGAGATAATTAATGCTTGTTGTTTTAAACTAAGTTTGGGGGTAATTTGCTATGTAGCAATAGAAAACTAGTATAATAACTCTATTGTGACATATACTCTCAACTAATTCTGGGTCCAGAGGGCTGGATATAGAGGGAGGAAGACCAGCCTAGGAAACTGTTAACAGTTTTCATTCTTGGGAGTTGTTGGATCAATGCTTTATCACTTCTTCTATTGTATGTTGAGTCATGGATTTTAGGCACTCATCAATTAATTTTTATATTTAAGCACTTCATTAATTCTAAAGAAAGAACTGAGACTCAGATCATAGCAAGAACATGGGTTGTCTGAGAGATAGCTTTTTTTCTCCTTTTTTGTGTGTACAGGGCAATGTGTTAAGAAATTAAGGAGTTTCTGGGGCACCTGGGTGGCTCAGTTGGTTAAGCAACTGCCTTCGGCTCTGGTCATGATCCCGGAGACCCGGGATCGAGTCCCACATCGGGCTCCCTGCTCGGCGGGAAGCCTGCTTCTCCCTCTCTCACTCCCCCTACTTGTGTTCCCTCTCTAGCTGTGTTTCTCTTTGTCAAATAAATAAATAAAATCTTAAAAAAAAAGAAATTAAGGAGTTTCACTGTCTTGAACCCTCATTAGCAGATATTTAAAATGTAACTTGTCAAATTGCAAATTATACATTAGTCTTAAAATTAACATTTTCGTTTTGAGCAAATGAAATTTATAAAATTATGGTTACTATTAATGGTAATTAATAGTAGGGGAAGGTACCTAAAAACGTTTTTGTTTTTTTAAAAAAGATTTTATTTATTTGACAGAGAGAAACACAGCCAGAGAGGGAACACAATCAGGGGGAGTGAGAGGGGAAAAACAGGCTTCGCGCTGAGCAGGGAGCCCAATGTGGGGCTCGATCCCCGTCTCCAGGATCATGACCTGAGCCAAAGGCAGTCGCTTAACCAACTGAGCCACCCAGGTGCCCCTAAAAACGTTTTTTAAGAAGATTTTATTTTTTAAGTCATCTGTATACCCATTGAACTTACAGCCCTGAGATCAAGAGTTGCATGCTCCACCAACTGAGCCAGTCAGATGCCCCTAGAACTTTTTGTAATAGTCAGTATCCTGACATATAACAATTTTTGTATTACAAACAGAATATTCATTCAGTACTACTGCACTACTTAAACACTTGTGCTAAGCTGGGAGAGGTGCAAGAAAGAGAAAATTGAAGAGAAATCTTCAATTTAGTCATAGAATGTGATAAAACCAGCTATCTTTCTCTTCACTTTAATAGGAAGCAAACTACTGAACCAAGACACACACACACACACACACACACACACACACACACACACACACACTCCCCACTATAATTTGCCAGGGAAAACTGGCAAAAGTTGTTAAATTGGTAACTTAGGTCAGTAAATAAAAATTACCAAACTGGATCCCTACCTGGGATGGGAGAGGGCCATGGGAGAGGGTAAAATTAAGATGGATTTTCCTAAGTGATTTAGTATTATTTTCTGTTTGGTGGGAAATAGACAAGCAATTTTGGCTTCTGACTATAAAAGTGTTTTGTGTATTTTATATGGAGAAATGAATGGAGAGCAAAGTAAGAGAGACTGGCAAATTATGTGAGAAGCCCCCCAAGGAAGGGTGAAAAAAATCTGTCACTCTTAGTGCAATTTAGTTCAGAAGCATGTAGTTGTTAACTTCCCAGCCTCAGGAGTAGGTGCATAAAATTTTTCCCAGAAAAAGTAGCAAACTTGATAAAGTGACCACAAAAGGACTCAGTTTTAGTTAATATTCAGGGAAATTTAAAAATTAAAGAGGTTTAGAAATAATTAAGAAACGATGAGGAAAGGAATCCATTTATATCATAGAATACAAACATACAGATGACACACATTTTTTAGTACGATGCTCTAAAGATATATAGCCTTTCGGTGACTGTGTACTTGCAAATTGTTTTAGTTTATTTAGGTACTCTGATTTGAAAGTCTGATTTGATTTAAGGTCATGTAGAAACTCACTCTCTGAATCAGGAAAAACATATTCAATGTCAAGAATATGCAGCACTCTACCATTTGGTAGCATTGTACAGCATCTGCAGGAATAACTGACACTTCATTAATCTCCAAAGGTTAAAATTGCATAACAAATATCCTGGGGCTAGAGCTTTATGCTAGACGCTCACTCATGAAAAGGTTATATATGATAACTAAAAAAAGGGTATTTGGTTAGGAAACAAATTAGGCACTGAAAATTCTGTCTATAAGAGAAATCCACAGAAAGGAGAGCCAGGACAGTTTTCATGATGTGGGGAGGCTTTGAAGAAAAATCATCTAGGCTCTGAGGCATAGGATCAGACTTTAGGGGATTGAGAGAAGGGCGTTAGATTAGCAGAGGGACGGGGACAGGAGCAACAACAGGGTGAACAGAGGAAAGGAAGAGACTGATTCAGATTAGAATTGAAAGTTCACATTAGGATGTAGTTCTGAGAATAAACAGGTCAGTAGTGAGCAGCACAAGAAAGGTTACTGGATTTAATAAGTAGGCCATGCAAGGAGAACCCTAAAAATGCTATTTCAGGAGGCTGCTGGTCCATGGACAGAACTATTTTTCTTAATACGTTGTTTGATTTTTTTGTGAATAATATCCTTCATAGTTTCTCATGAAAAATAACACTAGTATCCTAAAGATCCTTACAGGTTGTTTGTTTGGTTTTTTTTTTTTCCTAAATAACGTTTTGGGGGCAGGAATAAATAAGAATAGTGTAACAGGATTTAGTCTGAGAAGTGAAATAGTTTGAGAACCTCCTGTTATTTAGATAATTTAAACCTAGAAACTTAAGTTAATATCTTAGAGTTTTTAAAGAGAAAAAATACATTTTCTGGCCCACTGGACTGGGAACAAGAAAAGTAAATTATTCTGCCATCAGGAAACATACACCTTGTTGCCTCCAGGTTCAATTCCTTTGGTTTTCCTCATGGCATTGAATCCAGCTCTTCATAAAAAAAATCCCCTTCTCCTGTCCCTTCTCCAAATGTCCTGATCCAACAGGCTGCTGAGGCTTGAAGGAAAGGCTCCCAGGGCAAGGCAGTTGGTACTGTGGCTTTTGCTTATGCCTCAGAAAAATGTGCATGATGAGAAGGACAGAGAGTCATATAGTATGGCATATACCTACAGGGTTCCTTCCATATCACAGGTGAATGCACCTATAGTTAGAGATTGGAGAAACGCCCTACATATTGGATGAGAAAAGTTCTATTTCAATTCAATGATATGTTTTAGTTGGTTTTTACCTTATTGGACATCCACGATCAGGAGTTGATTTGTGAAAAGGAGCTTAAAATATCTACATTCCTTACTATCCATGAATCTAACTGTAAACAGAGAAGATAAATAATATATGGATGAGCTTATAGAAATTTAAGATGTAAGATTAGGTTTTGCCTTCTGATTTCTTGAAATATCTTCACACTCAAACCAAACATGGAAATGAAATAAAATGATGAATGCTTAAAATTTATGTAGTTATTAAATTCTCCAAAAATTTCAGGGCATTCAAAATAATAGCTAAGAGAAATCTTGTTCTTTAGTTTTTTTTAAGATTTATTTATTTGAAAGAGAGTGAGAAAGAGAGTGAGCCTGGGGGGAGGGGCAACAGGAGAGAGAGGAAGAGAGAGAATCTCAACAAGATGCACCATTGAGCGTGGAGCTTGATGCAGGGCTGAATCTCATGACCCAGAGATCATGAACTGAGCCAAAAATCAAGAGGCAGACCCTTAACCAACAGAGTTACCCGGCGCCCACCCCCCAAAAATCTTACTCTTGAATTACATTTTTATTTATAGAATTTTATTTGTATAGCTTAAGTTTTAGTGACATGAGATTCTTTTCTTCCATTACAGAGTATGACCCTTTTTGTTTTGATCAAATCAGTAAAAAAAAGTGGCTGTAGCTACAAATATTAAGAAGATATAGTCCCTGCCTATACTGGGATGAGACTTTTAGGAACTTTGGGAGGCAATGAGTATATTTTGCATGTGGGAGGAATGGGAATAATCGGGGGGCAGCCTCTAACACGGCTCCTAGTGATCCAGCCTCCTCTTAATTCTTGATGTTGTGTAATCCCTTCACCTTGAACGTGGGCTGGACCTAGTGATTCATTTCTAACAAACAGAATGCAGGAAAGGTGAGGAATGTCACTTCTGAGATCAGGTTATAAAAATAGGGTGGCTTCTGTCCTGCTCAACTTCTCTTGCTTGTTCATCCAATGGAAGCCAGCTACCATGTTGTGAGCTACCCTACAGAGAGGCCCAGTGGCAAGAAACTGAATGTAGCCTCTGAGGAACTGATATCTCTGCCCAATAATCCATGAGGAACTTAATCCTGCCAGCAACCATGTGATCCCTCTTTAGCTGAGTCTTCGGATAACTAGCCGCCTAGGTAACACCTGGACTGCAGGCTTGTAAGAAACCCTGAACCAGAGGACTCAACCAAGTGCTCCTGGATTTCTGACCCACGAAAACAACAAGATAATGTTTGCTGTTTTAGTCATTAAGTTTTGTCATAATTTAAATATAGCAATAGACAATTTATACTGCCCTTATGTAGCTTATGATCTAATTAAATAAAAAACCCAGGGGTGCCTGGGTGGCTCAGTTGGTTAAGCAACTGCCTTCAGCTCAGGTCATGATCCCGGAGACCTGGGATCGAGCCCCACATCGGGCTCCCTGCTCAGCGGGAAGCCTACTTCTCCCTCTCTCACTCCCCCTGCTTGTGTTCCCTCTCTCGCTGTGTTTCTCTCTGTCAAATAAATAAAATCTTAAAAAAAAAAAACATAAAAATAAAGATAATGGTTAATACTTATGTAATGCTTATTATATGCCAGGTACTTTCTAAGCATTTTACATATATTAATTTAATCCTTATAATAAATCTATGAAGTATTATTACTATTGCCATTTTACAGATGAGGAAATTGAGGCAATAAGAGGTTAAATAGCTTTCTCACTGTCACACAGCTAGTAAGCTGGGATTCAAATTCAGTTTGGTGTCAGGGATCAAGTTCTTTTTTTTTTTTAAGAGTTTAAGTTCTTAATCACTGTATTGTACTGCTTCTTTCCATCTTATATACCATAATAGAATTATACACTCTTTGTAGAAATAGTACAGCATAATGAATGATTCTATCTGTAGGATAGAAGGGTCTGAAGGATTCACAGACACCTAAGCAAAATTTGAAACATGGAAAGAAGGCATTCCAGACAGATGGAATAGCATATGCTAAGGTATGGGGGCATAAAAGAACACCGTACTTGCCAAGGGCATACACTACTATTCCTTTCAAACGTTTGTAATCAACTATGTGGTCTTCTTCATATTCTGACTTTTATTTCTATTGGTAAACACTATGCTCTCTGAATTCTAATAAGCCACAAATCTCTTTAGAAAATAGTAATGCCTGATTCTCAACCAAGGGCAAAGGCAGCTTTGAATGAGTTGAGCAGAAAAATCTCCCCACTCATTTCAACATACAAGGCAATTTAGAGGATTTTTTTTAAAAGATTTTATTTATTTATTTGACAGAGAGAAACACAGTGAGAGGGCGCCTGGGTGGCTCAGTTGGTTAAGCGACTGCCTTCAGCTCAGGTCATGATCCTGGAGACCCAGGATCAAGCCCCACATCGGGGTTCCTGCTCGGTGGGAGGCCTGCTTCTCCCTCTCTCACTCCCCCTGCTTATGTTCCTTCTCTGGCTGTGTTTCTCTCTGCCAAATAAATAAAATCTTTAAAAAAAAAAAAAAGAAAGAAACACAGTGAGAGAGGGAACACAAGCAGAGGGACTAGGGGGGGAGAAGCAGGCTTCCCGCCGAGCAGGAACCCCGATGTGGGGCTTGATCCTGGGTCTCCAGGATCATGACCTGAGTGAGCTGAAAGCAGTCGCTTAACCAACTGAGCCACCCAGGTGCCCCAATTTAGAGGATTTGTAATGGAGGCGTTTGTCTTTTGAGGCAATAAAAGCCCTTACACACTTCTTATGTCCTGTCTCCCAGAGAGTATCCAACATTCATGATGTCCTCCCTGCCCTTTGGATGATGAGGAAGACCAATCATAGGTTTGAGTCTCTGTACTGAAATGTAACTCTAAATAATCTTGCATCAGATCCAAATAACCCATTGATTATTTGACAGGAAAAATGGAGAGGAGAGAAAAAGGGGGATACAATGTAACCCAGAATTAATCACTAAAAAAAGTAAACAAGGTAACCCTAAAAACAAAGAGAAGTGGCAGTCACTATAATATTATGGACATAAAAAGAGTGGTTGCCTTTCCCCCTTCATTATCATAATTATCCTCAAAAGGCCAATTTAAAAACACTTTCTTTTAAAGATTTTATTTATTTGACAGAGAGAAACACAGCCAGAGAGGGAACACAAGCAGGGGGAGTGAGAGAGGGAGAAGCAGGCTTCCTGCAGAGCAGAGAGCCCGATGTGGGGCTCGATCCCGGGTCTCGAGGATCATGACCTGAGCCGAAGGCAGTCGCTTAACCAACTGAGCCACCCAGGCGCCCTAAAAAAACTTTTTTGAGACAATTGTAGATTCATATGCAGAGAGATCCTGCATAGTGCAATACTGCAACCAGAAAATTAACATTGGTACAATTCATTGATTATTCAGTTTTCACCAGTTTCACACGCACTTAGGTGTGTTCACGCAAACTTTGATGCAGTTTTATTACATATGTAGAATTGCATGGCCACCACAATCAAGATAGAGGAGAGTTCCATCACAAAGATTCCTCATGTTACTCTTTTGCCGCCACCGCCAGCGTGTTCCTGCTACTACTGGAAATCCTCAATCTGTTCTCCATCTCTATAATTTCATTAGTCAAGAATGTGATATAAAAGGAAAGTTTTGAGACTGGCTTTTTTCTTCCACTCATTACAATTCCCCCAAGATTCATCCAGGGCACTGTGTGTATTAATAGTTCATTCCTTTTTATTGCTGATTAGTACTCTCTTGTATGACTGTACCACAGTTTTTTTAAACCAGTCACTTGGTGAAGAACATTGGTGTTATTTCCTGTTTGGGGCTATCACAAATAAAATGTCTGTGAGCATTTGCGTACAGGTTTTTGTGTGAACATAAGTTCTCATTTCTCTGGGATAAATGCCCAAAAGTGCAGTTTCTGGGTTATATGGCAAGTGCATGTGTTGTTTTGTATGAAACTGCCATACTCTGCTCCAAAATGGCTATATCTTTTTACATCCACACCAGCAAGGTATGAGTGATTCAGTTTCTCTGCATCCTACCTGCATTTGGTATATCACTGTATTTTATTTTAGCCATCCTGATATCTTACTGTTCAAATTCTCATTTTGCTAATTGCTAATGATTGTTGGACAGCTTTTTATGTGCTTATTTGCCATCTGTATACCATTTCAGTGATAAGTATGTTCAGATCCTTTGCCTTTTTCTGATTGGATTGTTTGGTTTTTTATTGTTGAGTTTTAAGAGTTCTTTATATATTCTAGATAAAAGTCCTTTGGCAGATTAATAGTTTGCAAATTTCCCTGTCTACAGTTTTTCTTTTTCATTCTCTTTACAGGATCTTTCACAGAGCAAAAGTTTCTCAATTTTGATGGGGTTCAGCTTATCAATTTTTTATTTTATGGATTGTGCTTTTGGTGTCAAATCTAAAAATTCTTTGCTTACTGCTAAGTCCCAATGATTTTTGCCCCATTTTTTATTTTATTTTTTTAAAGTTTTTTTTTTTAAGATTTTATTTATTTATTTGACACAGAGAGAGTGAGTACAACCAGGGTGAGTGGCATGGAGAGGGAGAAGCACACTCCCAGCTGAGCAGGGAGCCTGATGCGGGACTCAATCCCAGGACACTGGGATCACAACCTGAGCTGAAGATAGACACTTAACCGACCGAGCCACCCAGGTGCCCCAATTTTTGCCTATTTTTAAAGCTTTGTATTTTTACCTGTTTGACATCTAAGTCAGTAATCTATTTTGAGATAATTTTTGTAAAAAGTGTGAGACTTACATTTTTTCCCCCATGAATGCCCAATTACTTTATGACCCTCTTTCCTGGCAAGGTTATCCTTCCTCTATTGATTTCTTTTGCACCTTTGTTAAAATCACTTGGGCATACTTGTGTCAGCCTATTTTTGGGTTCTCTATGCTATCCATTGATCTATGTGTATATCCCTGGGCCAATACCATCCAGTTTTGACCACTGTCATTGTATACTGAGATTTTAACTGGATAGAATGATTCCTCCTATTTTATTCTTTTCCAAAGTTGTTTCAGTAATTAGAGTTTCTGCACCTTTACATATAAATTTTACAGTCAAATTGCCTATGTTACAAAATACCTTGCTGAGATTTTGATTAGAATTGCATTAAATCCATAGCAATAAATTTGGGGACAATTGACATCTTTACTATACTGTCTTCAAATTCATGAATTTCTTTTCTTTCTTTCATCAGTATTTTGTGATTTTCAGAATACAGATTCTGTATATGTTTCATAAGACTAATACCTATGCATTTTTCTTTGGAGCAATTATAAATATTGTGTTTTTAATTTCAATATCCTCAACTAATGTTGTTAGCATATAAAAATACAGTGGTTTTGTGTGTTAATCTTGCATCTTGCACCTTGTGATCTTGCACCTTGTGTCTATACACACACACACACACACACACTCCCAGAGTGTGTGTGTGTGTATAGATTCCCTGTAATTTTTTACACAGACAATAACGTCATCAGCAAATAGGGACAGCCTTATTTCCTCCTTTCCAATCTGTAGGCCATGACTTTTATTTCTTTTTCTTGCTTTACTGAACTGGTTAAAACTTCCTGTCACTTCATTAGGTTGTGAGAGTAGACAGTCCAGGACATTGTAGGGAATAGCATTTAGGCTGGCACCAATAGTTATGGTGTTAACAGTAGGTTTTTGTAGATATTCTTTAACAAGTTGAGGAATTCTCCCTTATTCCTAGCTTACTAAGGCTTTTAATCATGAATGGATATTGGATGTTATCAAATGCCTTTTCTGCAACAATTGATATGATCATATGGTTTTTCTTCTTTAGCCTATTGATATGGTCCATTACATTAGTTGATTTTGAACATTGAATGACCCTTGTATTCCTGAAATAATCCCCGCATTATGATATATAAATCTTTTTATATATTGCCGGAATCAATTTATGATTCTGTATTTTTGCAACTAAGTTCATGAGAGATATTGGCCCATAGTTTTCTTTTGGCTTACTGTCATTATCTGGTTTTGGTGTTAGGGTAAGACTAGCTTCGGAGAATGGATTGGATAGTAGTCTCTCATATTTTAAACTGGGAGAGATCGTATAGAATTGGTGTTAATTACTCTTGAAAGGTTTGGCAGAATTCCCCAGTGAAACTGTTTGAGTCTAGAGATTTCTTTTTTGAGAGTTTCAAAATTATGAATTCAATTTTCCACTTTTCAAATAACCTATTTCATATTGAGCACGTTGCAGTAGTTGGTTGGGTATTTTGGGGGAACCAGCTCATTTCATCTAAGTTGTTGAATTTATATGTATAGAATTATAATAGCATTTTCTTGTTATCATTTTGATGTCTGCAGGGTCTATTGTGATATCCCATTTCATTCCTGGTATTTCTTATTAGTGTCTTCTTTTATTCTTTGTCAATCTTGCTAGAGGTTAATTTTCTTTTATAGATTTTCTTTGTTGTTTTCTTAATTTCAATTTTACTACTGTCTCTTTTATATTTATTCTCTCTCTCTTTTTTTTTTTGCTGTACATGACATCCCCATGATGTATTTCTTTCTTTACTCTGCTTGCTTTGAGTCTGTTTTGCAGTTATTTTCTGAGTCTCTTGAAGTGAGACTTTCTCTTTGATCTATGCATTATTTAGAAATGTGTTAATCCCAAGTGTTTGGAGATTTTCCTATTATCTTTCTATTATGTATTTCTAGTTTGATTCCATTGTGCTTGGACAACATACTCAGTATGATTCTGTTTGAATGAGGATTTTTTTATGGCTCAGGAAACTATCTATCTTGGTATATATCCATGAGTACTTAATAAGCATGTATATTTTGCTGTTATTGGGCGAAGTATTCTATAAATGTTGACAAGATCCTGCTGGTTGTTGGCATTGAGCTCTTTTATATCCTTGCTGATTTTCTGGCTAGTTGTTCCATCAGTTTTTGAGAGAGGAGTGTTAAAGTCTCCAACTATTACTGTGAATTTGTCTATTTCTTCTAGTTCTTTTCATTTTTGTTTCACATTTTGTTTGTAGCTCTGTTGTCTGGTGCACACCTATTTTGAATTGCCATGCCATCTTGGTGGACTGACCCTTCTATCACAATGTGACCATCTCTATATTTGATAATTTTCTTTGCTCTTAAGTCTTCTATGTGTAATATTAACATAATATCAGCCACCCATGTTTTCCTTTGATTAATGTTTGTACGATATTTCTTTTTAAATCCCTTTCATTGCCTATATCATTATACTTGAAATGAGCTTGTTGTAGACATCATATAATTAGGCCATATTTTTAAATTCATTCTGTCAATTTTATGTTTTAATTGGTGTATTTAGGCCATTAACATTTAATGTAATTATTGATATGTTACAACTTAAGTGTGCCATTTTATTTTATTTTCTGTTTGTACTTTGTTTTCCATCTGTAGTTTTCTTTTTTCCTGACATCCTGTGAGTTACTTGAACATTTCTGAAAAGTCCATTTTGAAAATTCTATTTTATTAACAGTATTTCCCTCCAACTTTATTGAGATTTAATTGACATATAATACTGTCTAAGTTTAAAGTGTACAATGTGATTTGATACACTTATATATTGCCAAATTGATTACCTTTTCTATTATGTTTTTTAAATTTACCTATTTTTTTCCATTTTGGTAAAACAAGTATACCATAAAATTTACCATTTTTAAACATTTCTAAGTGTATAATTCAGGAGCATTATGTACGTTCACAATGTTTTACAAACATCACCACTATCCATTTCTGTAATCTTTCATCTCAAACAGAAATGCTGTACCATTTCAAAGAATAACACCCTAATTCCCCCTTAACTGCAGTACTTTTAAATTCTACCTGCTGTATCTTTTTTTTTTTTTTTTAGTGGTTGCTCTAGATATTACACTATGTATACATATCACAGTCTAGTGGTATCATTATTTTACTAGTTCAAGCTAAGTACAGAAATCTTAACTCCCTTTATGACTTTGCCCTCCCTGTTTATAGTATAATTGTCTTAAGTATTTACATACATTTAGAACAATATAGTGTTATATTTTTTGTTTCAATTGTCATTTACAAACGTATAAAACTCAAGAAGAAAATTAGTCTGTTCTATATACCAATATTTTTGCTTATTGTGTTCTTTCTTTCTTATATTTCAAGTTTCCTTTTTTTTTTTATCATTTTCTGTTTAGAAAATATGCATGGCACACCTGTGTGACTCAGCTGGTAAAGTGTCCTACTCCTGATCTCAGCCCAAGTCTTGATCTCAGGGATTATAAGTTCAAACCCCATGGAGCCAACTTAAGACCTGGGTGTAGAGTCCACTCAAAAAAAATTCTTTTTGGTGTGACAAATTCTTAGTTTTCCTTCATCTGAGAATTTCTTGATTTCCCTTTTATCATTGAAGAATATTTCACTGGAGATAGATTTTTGGGTGACAATCCTTTTAACACTTGAAAAATATTGTGGTACTTCCTTCTGGCCTACATAGGACATTAAGCGATTCATATTGGTGTTCCCTTATAAGTAATGTCATTTCTCACTGGCTGCTTTTTTATTAATTAATTAATTAATTAATTAATTTGACACACAGAGAGATCACAGGTAGGCAGAGAGAGAGAGAGAGAGGAAAGCAGACCCCCTGCTGAGCAGAGAGCCTGATGTGGGGCTCAATCCCAGGACCTAGAGATCATGACCTGAGCTGAAGGCAGAGGCTTAACCCCCTGAGCCACCCAGGTGCCCCTCACTGGCTGCTTTAAAAATATTTTCTTTATGGTTAGTTTTCAGAAGTTTAATTGTTGTATATTTTGGAGTGGATTCCTTTGGGGTTATCTTTTTTGTAATTTAATTTTTTGAATTTGCAGGTGTGTCTTTTGCCAAGTTAGGGAAGTTTTCAGATATTATTTCTTTCAATATTTTTTCAGTTCTTCTCTCATCCTCTTCCAGTGACTACATGATTGTTATCTTTTTTTTTTTTTAACATCCCGTAGTCTCAGAGATTCCATTCATTTCATTCCAGACAATTTTCTCCAGTTGTTCAGCTTGAGTAAGTTCCATTGGTCTGTTTGTCAAGTTCACTGATTCTATCATCTGTTATCTTCACTCTATTACTGAGCCCTTATGGTAAGTTTTTTATTTTACTTATGTATTTTTCAGTTCTATAATTTCCATTTAGTTTTCCATTTCTTTGTTGAAATATTTATTTTCAATTTGGTTTCAGAGTATCTGCAAATGTTTGATGTAGTATTTTTATAATCGTTGCTTTAACATAGTTATCAGACAATTCCAACATTTGATTCATCTCATTCCTGGCATCTGTTGATTGTCTTTTCTCATATATGTGATTTTCTTGGTTCTTGGAGAAGTAACTTATTTTTGGTATCCTGGACATTTTAGATTTTAGGTTATGAAACTCTGGATATTTCATCTATCAATCAATCACTTATTTTTAAAGCAGGAAGTCTCCTGTTGAGATTTAGCACATGGGCTCCTGAGTGTGTATGTATAACTTCTCTCTGGGCCCTGCCAACACCATCAGGCAAATGTGGAGCACTGACTCACACTGCCTTGTTGCAAATGGGTGGGATGGAAGTTCAGCTCCCCCCTTATTCCACTAACAACTTCACAGTGAAAGTGGGGCACCAACTCCCTCTGTCTTCTTGCATCTGAGTGGGGGTATAAACTCAGCTCCCCTCTCAATCTGCTGATACTACCTGCTGGGGGAACTGGAGCACCACCTGCTTTCGCCAGGCAGGAGATGGAAGGTCAGCTCCCTACTCCTACCCTGCCAAAACCATTCTGCAGGGGAAGTGGAATGCTGCCCCTCATGTCCATGAATCAGAGAAGGTTGAACGGAAAATTAACTCCTTGCTCAGCTCTGCTGAAATCATGTTGTGATTGGAGGGTGCAGTTTTTCTGTATTTGGCTGGAGTAGGACAGAATTGCCAATAAGCTTTCCATTGTTAGGCCATTCTTTTTTTCATCCTTTGGGTAGGAAAGACAGATTTTTCTTGGAGCTTTTATTGTCTGTTTCTGTCTGTACTGGTGAATTGGAGGATTTTGCATTGCCCTGAGATATGAGAAGAAGACGAAACCTGGAAACTTACCATCACGTCATTCAAGTCTCCAGATTCCTACATAGCCCAACTTCTTTCCTCCTTCCAGAATATTACTATGCTTGTTTTTTGTACTATGCCTAGGGCTTTTAAGGACAACCTAAAGGAATGGGATTACTTCATGTTAGTTGAACTGGAAGTCTCCTAAAAGGCCATTTTTAAACATTAGCTTAGTTGACTACCTGGAATCTCCTTAGGTTGTCAAAAGTCATGAATCTTGCATTTTAGCAATATACAACCTAGACTCTGCACTGAACAGATGCACAGAAAAATCCATAAACAGATGAATCAAATGCATACATAAGAGGAAATAACAGCATCCTAAGTTTTTATAGGGCTTAATGGTTTACAGAGCACTTTACATATATAATGTATATACACAATGCTCTTATATATTTACTAATTAAATGTATGCATTTACCATATAAAATATATTCATATTACTTTATAAATATATATGTACACATTATTTTCAACAATGTTGCAAGGTAGGTGGAGCAGATATTGTTATTTTAAAAAAATAAAATCTGTTTGGTTAATGTTCTTGCCTAAGGTTGAAAAGCTGATAAGTAGAAGTGTTACAATTTTTTTTTAAAGATTTAATTTATTTATTTGACAGAGACAGAGAGATCACAAGTAGGCAGAGAGGCAGGCAGAGAGAGAGGAGGAAGCAGGCTCCCTGCCGAGCTGAGAGCCTAACATGAGCCTCGATCCCAGGACCCTGAGATCATGACCTGAGCTGAAGGCACAGGCTTTAACCCACTGAGCCACTCAGGCACCCAGAAATGTTACAATTTTTGTAATCTTAGCTCTGAGCTCCTGATACCAAACCATACTACCTAGGGTGAATAACCCTCTGTTCTAGTAGAAATCCTGTGCTGAACAAGTAATCACAAGGCATAATTTTGCCTTTTTGAGGCATAGTGGCCTGTGAGTTATAGAGTCAGATTCCAATTCCAATTCCAATTCCAGCTCCACCATGCCTTATGTGCATAATCTTGGAGAAATTACTTAACCCCTCCATACCTCAGTTTCTTCATCTGTAAAATAGGGACAACTACAAATATTTACTTTGGATAATCACACTTTTATTTTTATTTTTTGGATAATCATACATTTAAAGCAAAGTGCCTGGCATGTTGTAAGCACTCAATAAATGGTAGGTAGCTATATTATAATTAGGGATAAATAAAGCAAAAAAAAAAACCCCAAAACAAAACAAAAACAAAAACAAAAAACCCCACCCAAACCAAAACAACGCTGGATTTCCATGAGGAAATAATGATTCAGACTCAAAGCTTTCAAAAGCAGAGGGGGTGCATCTGCCATTCCTGTTTGGTTGTGTCACATCTGGTGTGTTGCTTAATAAACACTGGCATCTCTATAATTTAAAAGCTGGAAGGATCTAAAAGGTCATCCATTTCAAGCTTCTCATTTTATAGCTAAGGAAACTAGGTTGGGAGGGGTTGAATGAATTACTTCAGTGTTAGCACCCTTTTTGCTGCACCTAATAAAGCACACAAAAGAATGGGCAGGATTATAGAAATATATAGAACTATAAAAAGATACCTCAGATTCCAGAAAGGAAAAGATTTGGGTTATAAAACCTGGGGAGGTGGGGAACGGATCCAAAAGGTATAAATACTTCCCTACAGGTTGGGTACCATATATGAGGGCAATGTCTGCATACCATCCTCAGAGAAATCTGTAAGAGGGTAGCTTGATTGCCACTTAAATGCAGAATGCAATCTGCTTTTATGTTCGCCCCAAACCACACAGGAGACATAAATGAAGGGGAAAACATTCGCGACAATATTTTTTGCTTGTAGTCATACTTTTCCTCATTTGTTAAACTGGTCTTAATAACAATTTCCAGAAAAGTATGGAGATTTTTTTGTTTGTTTGAAAATGATGAAATCTGACTTTTTTTTTTTTTAAGATTTTATTTATTTGGCAGAGAGAGAGATCACAAGTAGGCAGAGCGGCAGGCAGAGAGCCCAACGCAGGCCTCGATCCCAGGACCCTGAGAGCCACCCAGGCGTCCAAAATCTGACTTTTTTTAAGTGATGAGAAGGAACAGATTTTGTAAATTTGTAATCCAGTATCATTACACATTTTGTCAGTTTGCTCTTACTTTTATATTAGCTGTGAGCCAGAAAAGTCAGTAAATTAACAAGCTCTTTTCTACAAGGTCTTTTTTTATAGTCTTTCTTACCCTTATCAAAAGTATATTTTGCATAAAAATAATTTTTAAGGCAGTTCTTAAAAATTGATTATCAGGGCGCCTGGGTGGTTCAGTGGGTTAAGCCTCTGCCTTCGGCTCAGGGTTCTGGGATCAAGGCCCACATCGGGCTCTCTGCTCAGCAGGGAGCCTGCTTCCTCCTCTCTCTCTGTCTGCCTCTGCCTACTTGTGATCTCTCTGTCAAATAAATAAATAAATAAATAAAATCTTTAAAAAAATTGATTATCAAATCTTTTGAAAAATGAAGTTTTGACCTTTTCTATCTTGCTTCTGTGTAGTTTCAGATTTCTAAGAATAAAGGAAAATGAAAAGTATAAATATGAGATATGTTGAATAAGGGTGAGTGTTAAGTTCTGGTAACATGCAACAGCTATTAAGTATTTCAAAAGATGTTAAAAGCAGTTCTAGGGGTGCCTGGCTGGCTCAGTCAGAAGAGTGTGTGCTTCTTGATCCTGGGGTTGTGAGTTCAAGCCCCACACTGGGTGTAGAGATTACTTAAAAAAAAGGGGGGGGGCGCCTGGGTGGCCCAGTTGGTTGGGAGACTGCCTTCAGCTCAGGTCATGATCCCGGAGACCTTGGATCGAGTCCCACATTGGGCTCCCTGCTCGGCGGGAAGCCTGCTTCTCCCTCTCTCACTCCCCCTGCTTGTGTTCCCTCTCTGGCTGTGTTTCTCTCTGTCAAATAAATAAAATCTAAAAAAAAAAAAAAAAGCAGTTCTAAAGACTTTTTTGTTGTTGTTGTTAAAGTTGTTAAGTGAACAACAAAAGCAGTTTACAAAATGTATATAAAAAGAGCTACCTTTTATGAAAATACACATATGGACACAGGAAAAACTCTGGAAATTCACCCAAATGTTAAAACTCTTTTTTTTTTCTGGCTTCTGGGATTTCATGAGATTACTATTTCTTTACGTACTGTTTCTTTTTTCTAATTTCCTTATGATGAATATGTATTTTAGTCAGAAGAGAAAGGGTTTCCTCTTTCATTTCTTTTGATTAATATTAGTTAAATGTTACAGAGAACCGAATTTAAAGTTAAGGGAAGGACCACAGCAAAGTCCAGAATGATTGCAAATTGAGAGGTTTTCCAGACTGAAAAGAATATGGGGGAGTCCATAGTGGAGTGGGGTTTTGTGTTTGTGTGTGAATTTTTTGTTGTATGGTGAAAATGCAACCACAGAAAACTAATTTGTAATTGTTCTGAAAACTGAATTTTTTCCCCATTTGCTTCTAGAGACCCTCCTCTGAGAAATCAAGGTATGGGCTTAAAGCAATCGTGCACTGGATAGGAAGGGTCAATACAAATTAAAGAGGGAACATAAAGATCTCTGCTCTCACAAGCATTATTTTTCTCTCCTCAGTTAAACTGGAAACCTCTTCTCTCTTTTTTTTTTTTTTCTAAGATTTTAAGAAATCTTTAAACTCAACATGGGACTCAAACTCACGAGATCAAGAGTTCCCTGTTCTAACTACTGAGCCAGCCAGATATCCTGAAGTCTTTTCTCTTATTATGCTCTTTCCTTTAACAATTACCTAAAGCACTTTTCTATGCTGATTAAATCATGTGAGAGAAAAAGAACAGTCAGCCCAGACCTAGGAGCTAACAAACTAATTGAGTAAACAAATTGGAGAAGTTATCCAAGTAGAGAGCACTATGCACTTAGGAATTAAATGACTTAACACAGAGAAGTCCTATAGCAGGCAAGGAATGGCTGCTAACTGTACTGTTCAATGTAACTTTTTACAGTGATTGTTTAGCATAGTAGTCACTAGCTAGTCACATGTGGTTAGTAAGTACATGAAATGTGGTCTGTACAACTAAGGATTTTAATTTTTAATTTTTTAAAAAGATTTTATTTATTTGACAGAGAGAAACACAGCCAGAGAGGGAACACAAGCAAGGGGAGTGAGAGAGGGAGAAGCAGGCCCCCCCGCCGAGCAGGGAGCCCGATGTGGGGCTCGATCCCGGGTGTCCGGGATCATGACCTGAGCTGAAGGCAGTCGCTTAACCAACTGAGCCACCCAGGTGCCCCTTTAATTTTTAATTTTATTTAATTTAAAAAGCTATGTAGAGTTGGTGACTTACCATATTGAAGAATGCAGGCCAAGATCTAGATGGTATCAAAAAAGTACGACTTATTACTTGAAAAAATGGGAGGATTTGAATGGCTTTGAACAAAGAAAGGCATTCTAGAAGAGGGAAAAGCACATATGAACTGTGCTCACTTCATCCTGAAAATGTGGAAGTGTCTGGGATTTGGATGGGGGATTATGATGGTAGCTACACTGGGCAGACTATGCAGCTGAGAGTTATTATTTGAAGCTGTCAGTAATGGGGAGTAATTAGTTCTTTTTTCCTAATTGAGGTATAATATATAATATTATATTAGTTTCAGGTGTACAACATGATTTGATAGTCATAGAATTATTATTATTTTTTAAAGATTTTATTTATTTGACAGAGAGAAACACAGCCAGAGAGGGAACACAAGCAGTGGGATTGAGAGAGGGAGAAGCAGGCTTCCCGCCGAGCAGGGAGCCCGATGTGGGACTCGATCCTGGGTCTCCAGGATCATGACCTGAGCCGAAGGCAGTCGCCCAACCAACTGAGCCACCCAGGCACCCCCATAGAATTATTTCTGATTATTGGATAATAATAGCTCTTACCATGTATCGTGCATTGAGTGCTTTAGATGGTTTATCTCATTTAATTATAACAATCTTTTCAGGGGAATGAGGATTTATTTGGTGGCATGGTAAGGGTAAGAGAAGCAATTATAATCTTGGAAATCTCTCAAGGTACTGATTATGAGGATACAGAAGTCAAAGCCTCATTACAACATGAGGAACTCATACTCAATAGAAGTTGATGTCTGACTTCATGCAGAGGATGAATGAAAAGGGAACAAGACAATCTGCATCCCTAGGGATACTGCTGAGGACAAAATCCTGGGGAACACCAATGATTCTGCAGTGAATGAAGGCAGTTGAATTAGCAAAGGGATCTTGGGAAGGATGTAGATGAGTGGCAATGCAAACAAGTTAGTAGTATTGAGGAATTTGATAAGGAGCTTTTGAGAGTCCTATAGGTAAGTTAAAGATGGGGATGGAGGGGCAACCAGCTTTGGTTGGTGGAGCATGTGACTCTTGATGTTAGGGTTGTGAATTCAAGGCCCATGTTGGGTATAGAGATTACTCAAAAATAAAATCTTAAAAAAGATAAGGATGAAGAAGTGGCAGCTGTAGCTGGGATTTAAGATAATACTGACAAAAATAAAGGAGTCAAAGGAAGGAAAGTCAATTTTGAAAGGAAATATGAACTTTTTTTGATTTGTTGACTAGAGGTAATGAGTCTCTGGCTGATAATGTCTTACTAGTTAGAATATGAAGCTACAGCTTAAGAGGCAGATCAAGGAGGCACCTGGGTGGCTCAGTTGGTTAAGCGACTGCCTTCGGCTCAGGTCATGATCCCGGATCAAGTCCCACATCGGGCTCCCTGCTCGGCGGGAAGCCTGCTTCTCCCTCTCTCACTCCCCCTGCTTGTGTTCCCTCTCTGGCTGTGTTTCGCTGTCAAATAAATAAAATCTTTAAAAAAAAAAAAAAAAAAAAAAAGAGGCAGATCAAGGCTGGAGAGGGCCGATTGTAAAGAGCTGTCCCAGGACAGCAGATAAAGGGGAAAAAAGAGGTTGAGGATAAAACCTGGGGCAAACTCTCAAGGAGGGCTCAATGAGAAAGAGGAGCCAGCAAGGCAGAAGGGGTGACTGAACCATAGGGCAAAGTCAAGGGAGAATTTTACAGGTGAAAGTGAGTCAGGATTTTCTCCTGTGGCAGTGAGGTCAAGGAAATTAAAAGAAAAAAAAAACTGAGAAAACAATGAGTTAAGTTTATCAAGGAGATCAGGAAGGAAAAAATGTAAAGAATTTGTCTGGGCAGTTTGGCAGTGAAGGCACTGACAGAAAAAGGGAAACCGGCTTGGGAAGGGATAAATAAAGATCATCTCTCCCCCAAGTCCCTAGATAGGTCAGTCCCATTCAGTCTGAAAGCAGAAAGGAGGGATCTAGTACAAAGGAGGGGAAGGTGGTCTGGAGGGAGGTGAGATGAAGCCAGCATGCCAGGGGTTGGCAACTTAGAAGGGAGAAGAGACTCTTGGTCCTTTAGGTACTTGACCACAGTTCACAAAACGGATGGTAGGGACAGAAATACTTTAACAGTGGCACAGGATGTTGGAGCGGAATGTTTTTTTTTAATCTTCTCAGTGAAAAAACAACCAGGGCCATCTGCAAAGTAAGAGGAGAAAGGAAAATGGGTTAGGTGGGGAGGAGAAAGATTTGTAACACCAACAGCGAGGGCAGACTTTGAGAATCACCTGAATGGAAGGATTGAAGAAGAGACCAAAATGATTCCATTTTAGGCTGCCATCGCAGATTTACTTCTGGGAACAGACAATACTCACCACAAGCATCGCCATTTATCACGTGGCTACTCTCTGCTTACTGTGAGTGTTTACATATATTATCTCACTTAATTTCCCAAGAATCCAACTGAAGTGTTATTAATTGCAATTATTTCCAAATTATAAAAAAGGAAACGGAGACTCAAAAAGATTTCGCCTTAATTAAAAAAAAAAGCCTCCTAAGTCACCAGCCACCGTTCTTGGGCACAGAATTAGGCAAAGGTCTTGCCTTTATAGCGATTTACTGAAGAGGTGCAGGCAGAAAAGTAAACGAACAAGTGAGCCAGATCCCGTCAGTTTTTAACAAATGGTGTGGAAATAAGAAAACTGGTGATACAGTCGATATTATAATAAATATGACACAACACGGGAGGAGTGCGGGAAGGTAGAGGCTCTACTAGTGTGGTCAGGGGAAGGCCCTCTGAGGGGACGAGTGAGCTGAAAACTTTAGGATGAGAATGGTGGACGGGTTTTCCAGGCCAACGAAAAGCTAAATGCAGAGGCCCTGAGGCAGTTACTAATGTGGCCTTTGCAGGAAAGCTAACATTAGAGCAACTGAAGCTTAGTGAACAAGAGGATACCGGCCAAGGTTGGAGGCACCACGGCAGTACGGGAAGAATTTACGCAAAGGAGGTAACTCGGATCGTATCAAAGGCATGAGGCGCCCGAGAGCAGGGGCAAGCTGTGCCGCTCTCCCACCCGGGTTTGCATTGCGTGAAGCTGCCCGCAGCTGGCGCAGAGAGGTGCTACCGGTCGGGAGGAGTTCCAAGCCCCGGAGTCCAGGGGCTGAGGTCGGCGGGTTGTGCGGAATGACCTCTCGGCAGCGCCAGCATCCCGGCAGCACCGACCGCCCCATGCGGCCCCTCGCCGAAACCGAGCCGCCCTACTCCCCCACCCTTCAGCATCACCCTAGTCTGCAAATCTCGTCAGCGACCCCCGCCCGTCGCACTACCCGCCTCGCCCGGCTCAGTTTTTCGTCCGGGGCAGCGAGTCCGTCTTCGAAAACTTCGGAATGACAGTCCCAGGAGTAATGGGAAAGATGATATAAATTATGACCAGGGAGAACTCCTACAGAAAACAGACCTTTTAATCTCTACCTTGTTTTCCCTCGTGGCTTTCCAGAAATAACTTGCTTCCCAGTATGGACTCTAAGTCACCCCCTCCAACAGCGAGACTGTTGGTTTAGCCCCTAGACTCCGATTGGCTGAAGGTTTACGCCTCGGTCAGGGATTGGAGAACGTTTGTTCCTTACGTATTGCCCGCGCCCATTGGTTCTTTTGCACCGTTTCTGGGCGGAGTGGTTAGGGACGGTTTCCACCCACTTGTTTACGGAGAGCGTAGTTGTGGCGCTCTCCGAGCGCCGAGGCTGTCTCCAAAGTTCCCTATTTAGCTCTTCGGACCAATTGGGTTCTTGCTCCACCCTCGCCCTCTCCCTTGCACGCTTCCCGCGTGGTACTGCCCACACCTTTGGAGCGGCGGCGCGAGCGCACGGCCGTCACCTTCCTCCGCCGGCTCCCTCCAGGCTGCTCCCCCTTGAGGGTGCGCTTGGTACGGCCCGCGCCGCCTCTTTCCCTTGCTGGGGTAGCTGCCCCCCCCCCCCCCGGTCGGCGGCGCTTGGTGCCGCCCGGGAGAACCAGGTCATCGGTCGGTTCCCGTGAAAACAAAAACAATCGGCGGCACCGCGGCGGGCGGCCGAACGCGGCGAGTGAGGACCAGGGGCGCGGGACCGGGTGGGGAGAGCGAGTGGGAGCAGCGGCGAGTATCTGGGGGCGGGGGGGGGCATGGGGCAGGAGGGCACGGGCTGCGCGGGGCTACCCCGGCGCCGCGGCTAGCGCGCCCGCTGTTTCGGCCGCCTCAGCCGCCCGCGCCGCCCGCCTGGGGGACGAGGAGCAGGACGCGGCCTCGGCCGGGCCCGGGCCGAACGGCTGCGGACACCCGGGCGCCAGGGAGCCGAGCGCCGCCGTCGCCGCCTCCGGGATGGATCAGTGCGTGACCGTGGAGCGCGAGCTGGAGAAGGTGCTGCACAAGTTCTCGGGCTACGGGCAGCTGTGCGAGCGCGGCCTGGAGGAGCTCATCGATTATACGGGCGGCCTCAAGCACGAGATCCTGCAGAGCCACGGTAGGGGGGCCCGGGTGGGCGGGCGGGGCAGGCCCCGGCCCCTCGGGCACAGCGGGCCAGGAGGGGTGTCACCATGCCTCCCCCGAGGTGTGGCAACCCCCCCCCCCACGTGACTTTTTCTCTTCCCGATTTGCCTCAAACCTGTCCCGACTTCGTTGTCAATTAAGAGTGAGCGCGATCCACCCGGAAACCCAGCCCGGAACCACGGGTTCCAGCCGGGTTAAACGTCTGTGGGGGCCGGTCTATGGCACCTGCAAACTGCCGCCGTCCCGGGGTGGGCGCTCCTCGTCCCCGGCCCGGTGCTTCCTGGTCCCCGCGGGCTGAAGGTGCGCTGATGGCGTTGGACCGGAGGGTCTGGACGATATGAGGGTCAGTGCTGGAAGCCCCTTCTTCCTCTCCTGCTCCAGATCCTTGGCCCGGGGACTGACTTTCCAAGTGTTTCTTTCTTTTTTGTTCTTTCTGTTCTTTTTTAAAATTAGAAAGTCGAGTGTTATTCTTAGCTTTGGGTTAACAGAACAGCCGCCGCTGCAACTTCACGATTTGATTGCCGTGTGGAGGCAGCTCTTCCTCAACTCCGCAACCGCACAGACAGGATTCCTAGAAACGAGCTGTTTCAAACTGTTCAGCTCTCCTGGTGTAGCCTGAGGAAGAACAGGCAACTTTCCTGAAGCAAATTGTGGCACAAGTAGTTAGTTACTTGCATTACCTGGCCAGTTTATACTTGTTTTCCTTTCAGAAGACAGATTTTCTGTAGAAGGTGCTTTACCTAGATTATTTCATTATTGCCCGAGGACCTGGGGGCAGATACTTTGTTAAGGTTAACTTGTGGAAGTTGGTTGGGAACGGGTTTTGATTTTGTTTTTTTAGTAACATTTAAAGGTCTGGTATCCTTAGATTAACATATTCATAGTGGTGATTCCTTCTGATTAAGAAAAGACTTTATTTAATGGATTCGTTCAAGAGTTTGGGGGAGCCTTCTCAACTCCTAGGCTGAACAGTAGTTCATGGAAAGGAAAGTTTGGTAGCTGGGGTGAAATGCGCACACTTGGGCAGGTGAGGTGAAGGCAGTGGCTCCATCTGAGCTTCTCCCCTCCTCCCTTTCTCCTACAACTTTCTTTCCAGACTCCTTTCAGTGTGGAGTAAGTCCTAGCCGGTGATAAGAGAGTCTTAAAACATCTTATTCTGAACATGGCAGTCATTTTTGAGCTCTGGGGAAGAAGCAAGCCTACAACCATAGTGGGAATAGGAGTTAGAATATTAGTATGGGAAAATAAGCAGACCTAGATGGCTGCCTGTGAAGGGGAAGTGGAGGTGGAGTTGGGTGGGAATCTTGGGCATGATCTGATGAATTTGGGTTTGGAGCCATGTGAGCTAAAGCTGAAGGGCTGTTGAAGACAGAGTCAAGGGTTATGTGTACTGGTGGCTAAAGATGCACTTAGAATTGGGGGTAAAAGTAAGGTCTCAGATGGGTTCCTAGTATAATTTCTACTAAGAATGAAGAAGATCACGTAGGCTGCAGGTTAAAAAGACTATAGGGTCTAACCACACCTTGAACCTCCTCTTGGAGAGTGGAGAGCTGTGGAGGAGCCAGCAGAAACAGAAAAGGCAGAAGCTTAAGAAAAGAGAAGTTGGTTGGCTGGTATTTAGCTATTGGGAGTCAGTGAACCCTCTGCTTGCAGCTTCATAGAGTTAAAATAAACTAGATTAGTGGGAATTAAGAAAAATATGCTAACTGAAGTGTAAGGAGGCCCAAGGCTGTTTAAGTACAGGGGTGGGAGGTGTGGGTATGTGTGTGGGGAGTGTGTTTGTGTATATCTTTCTCTGTCACTCTGTCTCTGCCTGCCTGCCCACCCAACCATCCATTCCAGAAAGTCTATGTCTTGTTCAAGGGTGAGAGGAAAAGAATGAGTGAAGGGTCTAGACTTGAGGTGGAATGAACATTTCCTTTTTAGGGATCAGGTCAGAGATTGAGGGGTTGGATAGGCAGAATCTGAGAGAGAAGATGGAAAGTAAAATACCTTTGTATTAGAGAGGGGGGGGGCGCCTGGGTGGCTCAGTTGGTTAAGCGACTGCCTTCAGCTCAGGTCATGATCCTGGAGACCCTGGATCGAGCCCCACATCGGGCTGCCTGCTTGGCGGGAGGCCTGCTTCTCCCTCTCTCACTCCCCCTGCTTGTGTTCCCTCTCTGCCTGTGTTTCTCTCTGTCAAATAAATAAAATCTTTAAAAAAAAAAAAAAAAGAGCGCGGGGGGGGGAGTATTAGCTGATGGGAGAAGTGTGATTGCAAGCCTCATTTTAGGGAATTTGGGGCCCATCTCAGATGGATAAAATAATTGCCAGAAATTGCTGAAGTATGAGTTTGTTTTAGACAAATTGTTTTTGCTTGGTATTGGGAAACTTTGCAAAGAATATATGGTATGAGGGTATTAGCCGCAGTTAATACCAAGCTGTTCAAATGATCTGACTGGGTGAATTCCATATGTTGCTTTCTCAGCCTCCTGTTTTTTACCTTCTTGTCTACCAAATTGCAGTTTGATATTGATATTTCTTTGATTTTCTTTAATTCTTTAATAATAGGATCAAGTGGCTAAAGGCAGTTATGAAACATAAAAGAAAAAATAAATGCCACCAGTGCCAGATCTAATTTCCCAAGAAATTCTTTTTTCTTATGGTGTTCTTATGTGTGGAGACAGACATCGTGATTTGATATCTAGGTTATGGTACTTTTCAAAACATAATTTCTAATGTTCTTTGCCAGCAAACATTGGGTATTACATTTGTAACTTAAATATACCCTTCCTGAAGTTATGTCTACTGAAATCTTAGTTTGGAGTTCCATTTTCAAGTTTGAACATACTTGTTTGGGCAATTGATGTCGTGGGCTCCTGTGACTTGAGTGAGGGACTCCAAATGGGACATCTATCAGGGCTTTGGATCTCATTCTCTGGGGTTATTTGTGGTAATACTCTTGTAAGAATGTGATGTGAAGGGTCCCTGGGTGACTCAGTTGGTTAAGCAACTGCCTTTGGTTCAGGTCATGATCCCCGAGTCCCGGGAACAAGTCCCACATAGGGCTCCCAGCTCCACAGGGAGTCTGCTTCTCCCTTTGACCTTCTTCCCTCTCATGCTCTCTCTCTCTCAAATAAATAAATAAAATCTTAAAAAAAAAAAAAATGTGATATGAGTAAAAGAATGTGATACGAATAAAGTAGAATCTTGGGAACTGTATAGATCCCCAACATGGCATCATACTGATGGTGAGTAACTGCCTGATTCAGAAATATCTTTTTAGCTAGGGTCAGGACATCAGTTTTTGAAGATGATTTACATTTTCTTATATTTAAATATATTTTTTCTATATTTATTTTAAGATTTTATTTATTTATTTAACAGAAAGAGTTAGTGAGAGAGGGAACACAAGCAGGGGGAGCGAGGGAGGGAGAAGCAGGCTCCTCTCTGAGCAGGGAGCCTGACGTGGGGCTTGATCCCAGGACCCTGGGATCATGACCTGAGCTGAAGGCAGACACTTTAATGACTTAGCAGCCCAGGTGTCCAAAATATCTTTTTTCTAAAGTGGGCGAACAACTGGGGCACCTGGATGGTTAAGTGGGTTAAGCCTCTGCCTTTGGCTCAGGTCATGATCTCAAGGTCCTGGGCTCTCTGCTCAGCAGGGAACCCCCCCCGCCCCCCGCCTCTCTACCTATCTGTGGTCTCTCTCTCTGTCTGTCAAATAAATAAATAAAAATTTTTCAAAAAAGATTTATTTATTTGTTTGTTTGTTTGTTTGTTTGTTTATTTATTTATTTATTTGACACAGAGAGATCAGAAGTAGGCAGAAAGGCAGGCTGACAGAGAGGAGGAAGCAGGCTCCCTGCTGAGCAGAGAGCCCGATGTGGGCCTCAATCCCAGGACCCTGAGATCATGACCTGAGCCGAAGGCAGAGGCTTTAACCCACTGAGCCACCCAGGCGCCCAATAAATAAAATATTTTTAAAAAATGTGGACGAACAGCTATACTAAATGAGGATAGTTAGACTAGTTTGTGGTGGAAATGTCATACGTAAATGAAGATTAGTTAGTAAGCACATTGACAACCCGTGTCCACTCTAACCACTTCTATTCCAGATTGTGAAACTGCCCAAAGGGGGCTCGCCTGGCAACTTGCCTCGAAAGAGTCCTGCAGTGCACCCTGACATGTCTTTCATCTGCTCTAAATTGCTTCTAAATAGTTTGCAATTCTTTCATATAAAATTTCCCTAATAATTTTATTTAAAATGCATTTTTTCTTAATTCAGATACCTTTGGGAGAAAAAGGGTGATGTGGATGGTCACTCACACCTGGTGGATTAGTTTGTACTCTGCCATTTAATCTGCCCCTGGGAAAAGGAAAATCTTTTTAAAAAATTAATTTAAAAAAATTAAAAAAAATTTTTAAAGATACGTTTATTTATTTGACACAGAGAGACACAGCGAGGCAGGGAGCACAAGTAGGAGGAGTGGGAGAGGGAGAAGCAGGCTCCCCACTGAGCAGGGAGCCCGATGTGGGGCTGGATGCCAGGACCCCGGAATCATGATCTGAGCTGAAGGCAGACGCCTAACGGTCACCCGACCCTCAAAATTAATTGATTTTTTTTTAATGGGAGTGTGAAGCCTAAGGCAGAGGAATACTTTCAGAGTTTAAGGCTCCAATCAATAAACGTAGGTTTTGACTAGGTCATAGTCAGCCGTGGACTTTTGGTGGTCAAGGGGCAGCATAGCAGTACCAGAAGAACAGAGGGGCAGTATAGAATCACAGAATACTAAACAGAAGTTCTCTTGAAGCCTGATTCATTCCTCTCCTGGAGTCTGACTTAAAGCCTTTCTTCAGGTTCAGGAACTGCCTGGGAATTTTAGGGTGGTAGATTGGATGATGGGAGAGTGATCCAGAGCTTGCTGAGGGAGGTACCTGAGGTAAAAGGAATGATAGCTCACTGTCCACAGTAAATGAAAGGTCTGTGCTGAGGTGTTTGGACTGGGAAGGGAGTACCATTTTTAAGCTTAATTCAGAAATTCAAGGATTGTACCACGCTCTGAGTCTTACCGTTAGTTACTCTGATTAAACTTCAGGTTTGCGGGGCGCCTGGGTGGCCCAGTTGGTTGGGCGACTGCCTTCAGCTCAGGTCATGATCCAGGAGACCTCGGATCGAGTCCCACATTGGGCTCCCTGCTCGGCGGGAAGCCTGCTTCTCCCTCTCTCACTCCCCCTGCTTGTGTTCCCTCTCTGGCTGTGTTTCTCTCTGTCAAATAAATAAAATCTCTAAAAATAAATAGATAAATAAATAAACTTCAGGTTTGCTTAATTACCTCAACTCTTAGGAAGGAGGAGAGCACTCTTGTCACTTAGTTGTACCAGCTTTTCAGTGAGTTTCCCTGTGCACATGAAGTTTGGTCTGATTTAAGATTCTGTATGGTTAATGCTGTTTGGTGATCATTCCCAGTGTGCCTTTGATCAATTTGGATAATGCACTAGTGCTTCTCAAACTTCACTCACATGTGCGCTCTTATTTTTCTGATGGATTCATGATTTCACTTAAGTAGATTTATCCTTACTGTAGGCACTGGTATTTGTGAAATCATAGGTTTGGTGTATTAGGTATAATAAACTATTAAAAGCAAATTCATAACTATTAAAATAGTTCACATACACCTAAAATCACTATTCATGTCAGTAGTGTGGGAACCACACTTGGGACAATCCTCAGTTAACAGGCAGATAGTATGGATAAATGTTCGTGCTTTGACTTGTGATTGTTTATATGCTTTTTAGCATTTTTTTTCCTATTGGCAAATATATTTTGTTTCCCATTAGCACTTCTGTGGTGGAAGGGAGAACAGAAAAGAACTATATATCATGTATTGCTGATATTCTGATTTCACGTTTGGTAAATGGAGATTAGACTAAAACAGTAGGGTAGCATTTATGACATGTTTGATATATAC
Organism: Spilogale gracilis; assembly: GCA_004023965.1. NCBI lineage: Eukaryota > Metazoa > Chordata > Mammalia > Carnivora > Mephitidae > Spilogale > Spilogale gracilis. The sequence continues at coordinate 78,176 of PITA01004923.1, read as the reverse complement.
TGGGAAAGTTACAGTATTTGTAGGAGTCAAGGGTATACAGTATTTTTTAAAGTTATTTCTAGGCTAGGTGCACCTGGGTGGATCAGTCACATAAGTGTCCAACTCTTGATCTCAGCTCAGGTCTTGATGTCAGGGTGGTGAGTTCAAGGACCATGCTAGGTGCCTACTTTTAAAAAATTTATTTTGAAAAAAAAATTATTTTGCTGGGGGGTAGGGGTGAGGGATAGGGTTCCTGGGTTATGGAAAAAATAAAAAATAAATTAAAAAATTTAGTTTTAGGCTATTATAGGGAGTTGTATTTTTTTTAAAAAGACTTTATTTATCTGACAGAGAGAGTGAGAGGGTGCAGATGCAGGGGGAGGGGCAGGCAGAGGGAGAGGTAGAAGCAGGGCTCCTGGAAGTAGTGCTTGATCCTGGACCCTGGGATCTTGACCTGAGGTGAAGGCAGACACTTAACTGACTGAGCCACTCAGGTACCCCTGTATTGTAGTTTCTGAAAATGATTCTCGGTGACTTTTTTTTTAAATGAATCTTCTAAATTTAAATTTTATTTGTTTTGAGTAGATAATTTGTTCAAATGATAGAGAAAGGATACCCAGTAAGAAGTCTTTTACTCTTTTTTATTTGTGGGCCACCTCGTTTCCTACTTCACAGACAAAGATGCTAGCTTCTAGAAAAATTTTTAAGAAAAATCAGGTAAATATTTGTCACTATTCATTTTTACTTTGAGGCATTGGACATGTAGTTCTACTTTGATTTAGGCTTAGTATTAGTGCAATTTGCAAGTTGGTAAAGACAATTTGTAGGAGTGGTCCACACATACATTAGCTTCTAAAACTCCTTATTTTTTTCTTTTTTAAAGATTTTATTTATTTGACGGAGAGAAATACAGCTAGAGAGGGCGAGTGAGAGAGGGAGAAGCAGGCTTCCAGTTGAGCAGGGAGCCCCCGATGCGGGGCTCAAACCCAGGACTCGAGGATCATGATCTGAGCTGAAAGGTGCCCTAACACTCATTTTTGTGTGTGTGTGTAGGTGGTCTGACTCCCAGTAGTAAAACTCATTTAAACCATAATCCTCCATCTTTCTTTCTTCGGAGAATCAAAGAAAATTTAGTTACTAGTTGCGGAACTGCTTCCAGTTTTTAAAACTCAAACGTAACAAATGAGAAGGTAAATAGTCAATTAAGCATGGAAGAGAAAGCAAATTGTGCCCACATTTCAAACTAATTTCTGTAGTATGGTTTTTATCCGTAGTCAGAAAACAGATTCAGAGTCATCTGGTATGTATGACTCTTCATTATAGAATTTGAGTTCTATATATTATATATACTTACTGAAAAGTATGCTTATTTTTATATATATATGAATCCCTGAGCTTTTCAGAGCCTGCCAGGGTTGAATATTTTGTTGACTGAATATTAAAGGATCAGGGTTTGGTCGACGAATGGATTGCTTATTTAATCTTATTGTTTGGTGTACTTGGAGTAGGCTACAATATCTAGTCTCAGTCCTCAGTGACACTTTCTGCTAAATATTAACAAGACACTACTGAGAGAGAAAAGAAGGACTTTATTCATTTATTTTGCTTTTTATTATTATGTTATTATTATGATGATATACTGTATAGTATATCATTGGTTTTAGAGAGAAGAAAGACTTCAAATTTTGAATTGAATAAAATTTGGTATCTACATTTAACATCTAGTCTGAAACACGGCAGGTAAGTAGGTCAGAGAAGTTTGGGTGGATAACCGTAGTCATTGTTCAAATACTCTAAGGGAAGAATAGATCAGTTAGCAAGCTACTTGGGCTGTCTTAGATGGTGAGAGTAATAGGTTAGTGTGGACATTTCCAGTTAGGTTTAGAAGCTGATTTAACTTTGTCAGCCATTCCTTTCCAGGTTCTTTTAGGAGATAATTCTTTGTTATTTGGTACCTTATTCACTCAGACTAGTATATTCCTCAGGATTCTTTTGATTGCAGGTGGCAGAATAATTTTAATTAAAACGGACTTTGTTGACTCATAACTAAATAGCCTGAGGTAAGGCCAGCTGGCTCCAGAAGCAGAGGGGATGTCATAAGGACTGATCTTTTTCTCTTCCTCACTCAACTGTGCTTTCCATAGTTGGCTTCATTCTTAGAGGAGCTTTCTCCACATGGAAGTAAAGATGGCCAGTGGAGTTCATATCATTCTTACATTGCTAGTGATCCCAAAGAAAGGAACTTGCCTTTTTTTTCTGCATTTTCAAACATAAAATTACCAGGGAGTATTCTTTGCTGTCTTGGTTTGGGTCATAACCCTCTCCCTGAATCAGTAACTGAGGCCAGGGCGTGGAGTCCATAGGCTACCTTAGCCCATGTCAGGAGAGGTATGGCCATGTGATCATAGGAGAGAGTTCTAGAAAGGACAGCTTGTACCCAGACAAAGGTGTTGTCTGTTATAGTTCAACAGCTACATGTTACTCCAATAACAATGTTCTTTGAGGTGTTTTCTTTATTATCCCAGCCTTTATTTCTCAGTTTTTGCCTTGCCTACTAACTATAACATTCATACAATTCAAATACTGAGTTGCTAGCGCAACTTGATTTGTAGACTAGAAAAGAATACAGTTTGGTTTATGTTACTTTTGGGAACTTGAGATTGCTTGTGTGCTTGACAGTAAAATCATTTTACTAAGGTTATATTATCTTTTAAGTAGTTTCTAACTCTGTATAATAACATTGGTGAGGGAGAAACTTTCTAGCACTTCTGTGATATGATCCTCGGGTATGCAGAGAAATTTCCATTCTTCCCACTCTTAGTCTAGTTGTTAGAATAGTGAAAGTTGTGTTTTGGTAAACTGTTCACTTGGGACATTAAAACTGACTTGTTTGTATTTGGGGTCCTGCTTCTTCATCTGTAAAGTCTTTGAAAATGACCCCAAAATGCTATGTAGGGGAGAATTATAGAGGACTCTGGTCCTGAGCTATATACTGGAGCCCCAGTGGGGTCCATGTAATCCCTAGAAGTTGATAGATACCAGAGACATGATGCTCTCTAAAGTGGGCATTTTTTTTTTTTTTTTTTAACTTCAAGAGTTTGTAGAATGGCAGAAACATCTGGCCTTTTAGATAGGTGATAGTCTAATCCTTCAAAGAGCAGACACTAGAATCCGCAGCAGGACTTAATTAAGACTTTTAGCAACACACTTTCACCTTATTTGGGTTTGCTGATTGTATGGCTCAGTTCAGAATGGTTCTTAGAGAACATTGTTCTGGGAGTCCATAAGGCTATACTGCAGAGTCTTTAACACTTAAGATTGAGCCTGAATACTTTCTTCTCATCTTGAGAAGGTATAGCATTTGGCTGTGCTTTATCTTTGATGAGTTTGCTATATCTCTGTGATCCATCTAGATTTAATATCTCATTATTGAGATATTATATGAAGATATTCAGGAAGAGGTAAGGAATGCCATAAAAGACACCATATACATGACTTTAGCACTTCAGGAACTTGGAAGCTAGTTAGGGATATAAGAAGATGAGTCTCCCACTTGGAGAGTAGGCCACAAAATTTTGTTCTTGAGCTCAGGAGATCTAAGTTTGAGTCCTTGCTCTGCCACTTTACTTGTTCTATAATCTTGCTTAACCTGTTTCCTCTTTAATAAACTGGTAATTTATATCACAGAATTATGGGAATGAAATAAGATGTAATGGATGTAATAGATGTAAACTGGCTTTAAAATATGAAAACAAAATATATTTGTTATTTTTAATGTCTGTGCCTTTTTTTTTTTTTTAAAGATCTGTGCCTTTTAAGCAGTGTTGAACACTATGAAGACATTTGGATTATTAGGTATCTTCTATACTTGTGTATGTTAGCTACCATTCTGTGCTCTGCGGTCTGCCTAACACCATAGGGAATATTCCAAAGGCATAAGATGCAGTTTTCAAGGAACTTTAGTTGGATAATGAGAGCAGACTTTTACATTTGAGAGGGGGCAAAAACCAGCAGTGCTTCTGGTTGTACAAATACTAGCAGTTCAGAGAAATAGAGAAGAAGCCCTTAGGAAGAACTGCTGGTGTGTGTGTGTGTGTGTGTGAGAGAGAGAGAGAGAGAGAGAGAGAGAGAGAGAGAGAGAGAGAGAGAGATATCTCAGTTGAACTTCAGGGCACTTGGTCAGTAGTTAATTAATCGCCAATTAAATGTAGAACTAGGCTAAATCTTGTGGGCGTTAACAAAAAGCAAGCAATCATTCTCATGCTCTAAGGACTTTCTGTCTAGTTAGGGAGATGCCATTGGTGTGTTTTTAACCAACAGTTCCCAGTATTGCAAGGCCATATATACAGGGCCAGTGCTGACCGAGTGGTACAGGCAAGAAGGGGTAGGATTTGAGACAGAGCTCTCTGATCTGCCAAGTTTCAATAAGAGAGATTGAATGTGGACAGTAGGAAGATAGGATGGGGTCCCAGAAGTGGTGGTTGGCAAGAACAAAGGTGCAGGGGAGTTAGAGTATAAGAGGCATTCTGGAAAGAGGAAAGGACTAGAGCAGAGAGAAATAGGATAGAAGAGTTAAAATTAAATTGAAATCAGGGTTTATAGAGTCACAGGGAAAAGAGTAGACTGGGAAGATGTGGAATAACTTGGGTGGGGAGGACATTTTGAACAGGGACTGGGCAAGGACATATCTTGAGACCAATTAACATGCATTTAGGTTGTTTGGAATTGGGAGTGCGGTTTGGCTAGAGGCAATATGACTAGTTAAGCGTCAACTTAGATCTGATGAAAGAGGGACCAGTCTTTGCATAGTGATGGTAGAGATGTATAGGGACCCATGCATGGGATCTCCCAAGGGAAGGAGTTACCAGGTCTTGGTGTGTGGACGTAGTCTGGCTGGATGGGAGAGAAGGGTGAGAAAAATCAAAAGCTTAATCTAAGGTTTGAACATGAGTGACAGGTAGACAATTATGGAACCAGGAAGAAAATAAGTTTATGAGAGGGGAAGGTAGAAATTTGAGTTTGATTTGTAAGTATGAAATTTACATCTAAAGACTAAAAGAAACCTTATCTGAGTCAGCCATTCATTTCAGAGATACAGAAGGAGATAGAGATTAATTCTCTGTATTTTGAATTTGAAGTGGGACCTTTTAGCAGACATTTGAAAACTGGTACTGTGTGTCCTTATTTTCTTCTGTCATCTCTCTCAGTTCTTGACTCGTCATGTATTTTTGAAACCTTCCCTTTCTTCCCTATGCCAGTCATTTTGGTCTAGCTCTCTGCTATAGGAGCACTATTAGTCTGTACCATGGAATTTTGCTTTTAAATGTAAACTTTCTCCCCCCATCCCCCGTAGTTGGTTTTGCAGCACTCTTGGCTGTGATTTGTGCACTGGATCAGAACGCCCGTATCTGAATCTGTGTTCTGTTCTGAAAGGTGAGGTGTTGACCCCCAAAATACTGTACTTTGTAGACTTGCCACCTATTAAAATACTGAGAAGAGTGTGTTTTGTTTTCAGTGTATATTGCCCCTAGAAAAAAATGAGTGTGTTCTATTTGTGCCTTTTTCTTCCTCCTCTAAGTGAATCTCTGTTGAGCAGTTGCTGTGTCCTAGGTATTGAAGTAGCTCTTAAGAAGCCCCAAACTCCAATAGGTCACAATTTCATTTGCTACTCACAGAATGAGACAGTCCTTTATTATTTTTTTTTAATACCAACCATACCTTTTCAAGTTTCAGGTTTTTCAGTTTTAATATTTTGCAGTCTCCTCCATATTCACCTTGCCAGTGACTTCTTTAGAATCAGTTTTAGACGCTTTTATTCTTTGGTTTCTTTTATTCCCATCCTAAATTTCTTAATCTGTCTAAAATACTTGATCTGTACCCTGAACACTGTCAACAGAGGCATTCAGCACTCAGTTAATTGACTCTAAATGTCATGGTTCTCCCTTCCTTTTGACTTTAGTCTTTTTCGCCGTTTTGTCTTTGTCTAGGCTCATTTTGTTTAAGATAGTAAGACTTCTTAAAAAATAAGAGTGGGATAAGGGAGCCACGGTGGCTCAGTTGGGTAAGTGTCGGACATCAGCTCAGGTCTTGATTGCAGCATGGTGAGATTAAGCCCTGTGTGTGGATAAGGTGGGGGCTGAGGAGCCTGCTTAAGATTATCTCTCTCCCTCTGCCTTTCCCCCTCTTAAAAAGAGTGGAATAATGTAGAATTTTTTCCCCTTACAGCCTTCTTTTTACTTTTTCTATTTTCTTTCTTTCTTTTTTTTTTTTAGGAATAAATCTAGAATGAATTCTGGATATAGCTCTGTGAGGACTTGGTTTTCATTTAGTTGTGGTTAGGATTATGTTTACTGACTGGATTTTTTTTTTTTTTTTTTTTGCATTCATATCAAAACCTGTGTGTTGTTTTGTTTTCTACTTAATTTCAAATTTAAGACCTCTGTCCATTTTATGAAGTTATGGAGTTAACTTTCAATAATGCAAAGGAGCTCAAGTTCAATATGTGTAATATTTGTAAGCTTGGATATTTAACATTTTTTCTGTCTCCATGATATTCATAAGATTGTTAAGTCAGGTCTTAGTGCTGGGGAATGCTACTATTTGCTTCTACCAAAATATTCTAGTCCTGGGAGGTGATGTTTTCAGCCATTTTCGACATCTGAATAAAAATCATCATAGTGATCACCTTTCTTTGTTGTGCCTCACCATTTTTTATAGAGTGCTCTTAATTATAGGGGGGGTCACATCTCTCATGTGTTTGACTCTGAGGCAGCATGTACTTCATGGTGTAATTAACACTTTAAACTGCCTTTTACAGGCCAAATTAGAACTTTGGATTATCTGTCCATGAGCAGATATATCAGGCTACACCATTACAGTGCTGCCTACCAACCGTTTAGTTTGAGCAATATTTTCTTTCTTTAATTGTGTGTACAATTATTTGAGGGTTTTCTTCCCTTCTGATAGCCTAAAAATAAGTGGCAAACAAAATTGCAAATGTGATCACTGAGTTTGGGATGGGAACATAGTTTTCAGTCTTAATATATTTGTCTTGATTGTGTTAGATGAGCCAAAATGATGAGTAAATCTTGTCACATAATTGGACATATGGTTGAGTTAAGCCATGTGATTATGAAGGAAAATAATGGAACAAATGTACAAAATGATAGAACTATATTGAAAAGTTATTTAGAAAACCAAGGTATAATTAGGAATTTTGTAATTTTTCCCTCTGTGGGAATTGGGCACTCCTTTTATTGTGTAAGTTTGTTATACCTTTCTACATTCTGACTTGGGGTATAATTCTATAGAAACACATTATGTGGGGCACCTGGGTGGCTCAGTTGGTTGGGTGACTGCCTTCGGCTTAGGTCATGATCCCAGAGACCCGGGATTGAGTCCCACATCGGACTCTCTGCTCGACGGGAAGCCTGCTTCTCCCTCTCTCACTCCCCCCTGCTTGTGTTCCCTCTCTGGCTGTGTTTCTCTCTGTCAAATAAATAAAAAAAAAATCTTAAAAAAAAAAAAAGAAACACATTATGTACTAAAATTGAAATTATTTCATTTTTTGGACACACTTTGGCATAGTTTTGTTTTTATAAACACAGAAACTGTGCTCAAAACACAAGCCTGTTAATTTTTTTACCAAGTCTTTACCTTTATATTTACGGTTTTTGAGGGGAGGAAATGGTCATTACTTGGAAAAGGGAAGGAACTTACAGCTGGGGGGACTCTATTCTATAAGTGTGTTGTGTGTGTGTGTGTGTGAGTGTGAGTGATTTATTTGATGTTTGGAAAATATAGGCCATAATGCTTTGCATAGTACACATGAAATATCCTGGAAGGTAGTAGAAGGTCAGTGAGCAGCTGAGTGTGAAACCACTGGCAGTCAGAGGGTATTGGTTCAGGGTGCTGGTAGTGCCAGAGTCTCAAGTGCCGGACTTGAAAATAAGAATATGTAATTGTACGAGGGGCCCTTGGCTGTCTCAGTCAGTAGAGCATCTGAATCTCGAACCGGGGGTTGCGTGGAGCTAAACACTGAAGATTAAACAATCATATTGCCTGTCTTCAAGTAATTGCCTGTCTTCAATAATTTCATACAAATATTTGTAATGAAGTGTGAAACTCTGATAGAGAAGTAAGAATGCTATGGAAACAATTTATTGTTTCTTTGAAACTAATGGACATAAATCCTGAAACAGCTAGGCAGCAAAGCTCAAAGGCAGAGCTTGAAGTCTTAGCTGGGCTTTCTAAAAAGTGGTTTAGGAGTTAACTCAGAGGAAAGAAGCCAGTCTGAAAATGCTGCATGCTATATGATTAGAACTATACAGCATTCGGAGGAAGGCAGAACTGTGGAGACAAAAGGATCAGTGGTTGCCAGGGTGGATGGAGGAGAAAGATGAATAGGCAGAGCATAGAGGATTTTTAGGGCAGTGAAAATACCCTGTATGATACTATAGTGATATATGCTGTTATATATTTGTCAGAATCTATTGGTGCAACACCAGGGGTGAACCCTCAACTAAGTATGGACTTTGTGTGATAATGATACATAATTGTAGGTCCATCCTTGGTTTAAAAAGAAAAAAAACAGTACCATTCGGCGGGGGGGGGTTGTGATACTGATAATAGGAGAGGCTGTGCTTGGCAGAGCGGTGGGTGGATGGGTGGCAGGTATATGGGGAATCTCTGTACCTCCCTTACTTTTGTTGTAAACCTAAAACTATATTAACCCCCCCCCCCAAAAACCAAAAACAAAAACAATCTTTGGGGCACCTGGTTGGCTCAGCTGGTTAAACATCTGTATTCAGTTTAGGTCATGATCCCAGGGTCCTGGGATTGAGCCCAGCATCTGGCCGCCTGCTCAGCGGGTGTCTGCTTCTCCTTCTCCTCTTCCCCTGGCTTGTGCTCTCTCTCACTCACACTCTTTTGCCCTTAAATAAAGAAATCAATAAATAACCTTAAAAAAAAAAAAACTTGAAAAGTACATGTGGTCACTGTATGGATGAGCACTGCCTCAGAACTATTTCTTCCGTGCTTATGTATGGGTCACGGAGTCCAGGGAGGTTTATTGCATTGAAAGACAAGTTGAGGGCACCTGGGTGGCTCAGACTCTTAGTTTCAACTGAGGTCATGATCTCAGTCATGATCTCAAGGGTTGTGATATCCAGCCCTGTGTTGGGTTCCATGCTGGGGTCTGTTTGGGATTCTCCACTTCCCAACCCCAACTCTCTTTTGCTCTCTCTCTCTCTTCATCTTAAAAAAAAAAAAAAGAAAAGAAAAGAGAAAGAAAAAAAAAAAAGACACAGTTGGCACAGGACTTCATCCTGGGTAAAGCGTGACTACCACAGTGGCCCGACTAGGATTCTGACGTTTACCTCACATCTAGTTTAGTTATGGTAGAGAAGGCTGTTAGTAATTCCCCAGCTTTATTTCTAGGAACTGAATCCATTTAGATTTCTTTCACAGAAAGGTTCTTCTAGAAGCAGGTTTTGTTTTCAGACAGAGAAATCAGAAGAACATTAGAACTCTCCCTTTAGGAGTTAGAGGTTTGTCTCAGTCAGTTTGATTATTATGGTGATTCTAAACCTGTTTTTACCTTTGGCCACTTTCCACTAAATCCATTTGAAAATGCATTAGTGGAATCTTTCCTTTTAAACAGGGCTTTCCCAGGGTTCTCTTTCAGATTATTCCATTATACTTTTCTTATATTTCCAAATACATTGTAGAAATTATTTTCCTTGGGGCATACTGAGAACTCTCAATGTTAATTAATTGACCTTCCACTACTAGAATCTGTCCTTTATAAACTCAAAGACCAAAAACTCTAGGGTCTTATAGATGGTAAAGCAAAAAGAAGAAGTGAGAGCAGCACCAAATTTCAGACATTTAAGTTGCTGTGAAAATATCAGTGAATTTCAGGGTTGTAGCATGGAAGTTCAGTTGGTAAATTCCAGATGACCTCTGTCCCAGCTCGACCTCTGCTTTTTTGTTCTGTAACCTTTTGTTTACTTTGTTGTCTGCTGACTGTAGAAACAAACATGCCAGAATGGGTAGGACTTATGGCTTGCATTTTTAAGATTTTAAAAATTGAGAAACAGTTCACGTACCATAGAAGTCACCCTTTTAAAGGGTGTGATTCACTAGCTTTTAGTATTTTCAGAAATGTGCCGCCATAACCATTATCTAATCCTAGGGCATTTTCTTCACTCCCAAAGAAACCTCATACTTACTAATAGTCACTCTCAATTCTATCCTTTGCCAGCCTCTGGCTCCCATGAATCTACTACTGTCTATGGATTTGGAAATTTCATATAAATGAATCATACAATATATGGCTTTTTGTATCTGGCTTACTTCAGTCAACACAGTCTTTTCAAGATTCATCTATATTGTAGCATGTATAAGAGCTTCATTCCTTTTTATGGCTGAATAATACTCCATTATGTGGATATGCCGCATTTATCCAGTCACCATTTGGACATTGGGATTGTTTCCGCTTTTTATCTAGTATGAATAATGCTGCTGTGAACATGCCTATACAAGTTTGTGTGTCGACATATGTTTTCATTTCTCTCAGGTATGTACCTAGCAGTGGAATTCCTGTATCATATGGTTATCTTGTTTAACTTTCTGAGGAACTGTCAAATTGTTTTCTTCAGCCACTGCACCATATTATATCCCATCACCAATGTGTGGGGGTTCTAAATTCTCTGCCTCCTCCCCCAACTCTTTTTGTTGTCTATCTTTTTCATTATAGCTATCCCAGTGAGTGTGATGTAGTTTCTCATTGAGTTTTGATTTGCATTTCTCTTTTGACTGATGATGTTGAACATCTTTTTCTGTGTTTATTGGTTATTTGTCTTACCCTGTTTGGGGAAAAAATGTTCAAATTCTTTGTCCATTTTTATTTTTTAAGATTTTATTTGTTTGTTTGTTTGGGAGTGCACGTGAGCAGAGGGAGAGGGACAAGAATACTTCTGTGCTGAGCGTGGAGCCCAACATGGGGCTTGATCCCAGGACCCTGAGAACATGACTTGAGCTGAAGGCAGAGGCTTAAACCACTGAGCCACCCAGGCGCCCTGGAATATGTAGTTTAGAATAAGAACCCGTCTTCCCTCAGGACTTATATATATCTAATTGAGACTGATGATGGAATTATACATGAAATTGTTGAGTGGGATACAATTCAGTGCTAGAGGAATGGTGAAGAGAACAGAATTCATTAGGAATTGAGAAGAATGCATAAATCTATGAGCAGAGAGGTTTGTAGAAGAGATGAAGGTGTTGAGGTTAGGTAAGGTTTAGATACTGAGATGACCAGAGTAGAGTTACTGAAGCAGATTCATTTGGCTCCAAGTATGTATGGAATACCTTTTAGACAGATTTTGAAATTTTCCTGATTACCAAGTCTTCCCTTAGCCTAAATTATGTTATTAGAATTTGGAAGCACCTGGGCGCCTGGGTTAAAGCCTCCCTCTCTCACTCCCCCTGCTTGTGTTCCCTCTCTGGCTGTGTTTCTCTCTGCCAAATAAATAAAATCTTAAAAAAAAAAAAAAAAAAAGATGGAAGTCCTGGAAACTCCAAGTTTATGAGACCAAGATGAAGTAGAACTAGAAAAGGAGACTAAAAGACTATTGAAAACACTGTGATATAGGAGTAAAATCAAACATGGTGCTGGGTAAGCCAAATAAGACAATGTGTCAAGGAGAAGGAAGTAACCTAACCAACTGTGTTAAGTGCTCTGTTATGCCAAGTAAGATATAAACTGAGAACGGACCACTGGATTTACAATGTAGAAATTATGAGTGACCTTGACAGAATAGTTTCTATACAGTTTGAAGAGAAGAAACCTAGGAGGTTATAGGGACTGTGAAGAGAGAATATAAGTCTAGTTCAAAAAGATAGACGTACAAAGACATAAGAGAGATGTAAAAAGATAAGCAAACAGAAGAAGAAGTGCCCGTAAGATACCCAATCCAATACGATGTTACCAAAATAAAAACTGACCTCTTCTCTAGGTCAATTGCACAAAGTATGTATCAGGTGCTTCCAACTTCTTTTTTTTTTTTAAGATTTTATTTATTTATTTGACAGAGAGATCACAAGTAGGCAGAGAGAGAGGAGGAAGCAGGCTTCCCGCCTAGCAGGGAGCCCGATGTGGGACTCGATCCCGGGTCTCCGGGGTCATGACCTGAGCCCAAGGCAGTCACTTAACCAACTGAGCCACCCAGGCACCCCAAGGGCTCCCATCTTTTATCACTTCTTTTTGTTTGTACTGACTCTTTTGGTGATTTCATTTAGCCTCTTGGCTTTATTATTTTTAAAAAATATTTGTTTATTTAGAGAGAGAGAGTGCACAAGAGAGTGCAAGGAGGGAGACGAAGAGGGAGAGAGAATGTCAAGCAGACTCCCCACTGAGCTCAAAACCTAATGCGGGGCTTGATCCTAGAACCCATAATATCATGACTTGAGCTAAAACAAAGAGTTGGACACTCAACTAACTGAGCCACCCAGCCACTTCATGGCTTGAAGTATCATCTGCATGCCAGTGACTCATAAATTTGTATATCCAGCCCTGTGTTTGTTCTTGAACTCCAGGTTTATAAATCTAACTCACTCCACATGTGCACTGGGGTGACTACTCACATATCAAATTTAACAAGCCCAAAACTGCACTCTTTATCTCTTCCTTCTTCTCATACCTGCTCAGCTTTCAATCTTTATCATTCTAATTGAAGGCAATTACATCTTTCTAGTTGACTTAAGCTAAAAAGTTTGGAGTCATCTCTGAGTTCTTTTCTTCTCTCATACTCAGGAAATCCTATTGGCTTCACCCTCAGAATATGTCCAGAATCCAAGCACTTCTCACCACCTCTACATCTTATACCCTGGGCTGAGCCACTGCCCTCTTATCTGGATTTTGCTGCCATAGCCTCCTAACTTCTCTTCCTGCTTCTGTTCTTGCATTCCTGTCTTGAGCCAGAGAGACCATACTAAAATGTGTCAGTTTATGTACCTGCTGTGCTCAAAACCCTGCAGTGGATACCCTTTCCTGCATAATAAAAGCTAAAGTCTTTACAATGCCAGAAAGGTCCTGCAATATCAGGACCCCATTATCTCTTGAACTTTTTGTCTTCCTATTTTTCTTTGCCAGACATCTACTTTAGCCACGCTGGCCTTTTGGCTACTCCTTAAATAATCTTGGTATATTTCTGTAAGGGCTTTTGTCTTCTCACCCCTGAAGGAGAGGAGAAATACTTTTTCCTTTAATCTTGTGAGTTCTTGGCTGAGACCCCTGTAATAAAAGGTAGATTAATAAGAGAAAAAAATTATTAACATGTATACTTTATGTATACATGGGAGGTTCTCAGAGAACAGTGATTAACTCAAAGAAGTGGCTTAAAGTTCAGGCTTAAGTACCATCTTCAGCTAAAGATGAAAGAAAGATGCAGGGAGGCCAGTTTATCAGGAGAAGCACAATAAACAAAAGTAAGGTTTATTATGCAGATATATCTGAACCGTCTTCACTGATAATTTATGTATGTTTCCAAACCATTTTTATCTTTCTGGGTAGAGAGGGAGACTTACGAATAGAGATTTCCCTTATAAATATAAATTTCCCTCACCACAAAAGTTCTTAGAACTTTTCCTGTATCTGCTGTTTCTCACAATGACATGCTCAAAATAATCCTTATGCCAAAGAAACGTATTTTGGCGTGGCAAGTTCTGCTACCCTTCATCCCCACAGTAGCCCCATGGCTGGTTCCCTCATTTCTTTCAAGTGTTTGCTTAGATATCACTTTCTCAGTGAGGCCTATCCTATCCACTGTGTTTAAGATTGTAATTGTTCACCTCATATAGACTCCCCATCTCTTTTACTCTGCTTTTTCTCTCCCAATAGAATATATCCTCTTTTGTTATACTGTATATAGTTGACTTATTTTGTGTTGTTTATCTTGTTCATCAGAAGGTATCTTGCTCGATAAATATTTGTTGAATGAATGAACATCGTAGGGATGCTGTCCTTTTTGGGGTTGTTCTTGTTCAAATTCTTGAGCCCCATCCCAGACCTCTTGAATTAGATACAGTGGATGGAGGTCCAACTCCTTTGTTGTAACTAGATCTTCAGTTGATTCTGATGTAAATTCAAGTTTAGGAACCACTGCTGTATCATAGTGAGTAGTTCAGAAGCCAAGCCTATTGCTCACAGGTGGGTTATGTAGATGTATGAGGTAATTGACAGGTGTTCACTCTTCTCCCACCTTCTTCTCCTCCCCTTCTCTTTTTTTTTTTTTTTCCCCTTCTCTTGAGAAGGTAGCACAGGGAAAGATGATATAAACTGTAGTAGCTGAATTCCTGCTTTCTTTCTGAGAGTCTGGAATTTTGGTCTGTGCTATGCAGAGGGTGCCTGTATGACCAGTCCCCAGTGGACACCCTGAGCACTATGCCTCTAATGAGCTTCCATGATAGACAACACTTCACACTTGTTACAGTTTGATGCTGGAGGAATTATATGTGTTCTGCTTGTGTGACTGACACTCCATTGAGAGAAGACTCTTGGAAATTTTCTCTGGGTATCCTCTGGACTTTGCCCCATGAGCCTTTTTCCTTGGCCGATCTTGCTTTGTGTCCTTTTTGCTGTAATAAATCCTGGCCATGACTGTGACTGCATGCTGATTCCTATGTGTCCTCCTAGTGATCATTGGAACCTAAAGGTGGTCTGGGGGCCCTTGATACACACGGTAAATCAACTGAAAGTTCTATTGTACAGTTTAGGCATAGTGAGCCACTCCTGTCAGTTAGGGTGGTGGGGAACCTGATAAGAATGGCTCACTGTGCCTTATAGTTGGGGATATGTTAACTCTTTTTCTGCTATGTTCACTCTTTTCAACATGGTATCCAAGGAAGTTTGTTGGGTTTTCTTTTCTACTTTATATAGAATATAAAGCATTTCGACTAAATCTCTCTTTCAGGAAATTGAGTAACAATGAAAATGTTTTGAGAATAACTTGAACAGTTTAAGTGGATTGAATAACTGAGTTTATTCAGTAAGACATATTTTCTGAAAAATGCCTTGGCAGTACCATTCACAGTCTGTGCTATTTTTGTAATTACAAAAGTGGCTTATTTCGTAGTAAAGTTTTTTTATTTATTGCAAAAAAAAATAAGATAACTTTCTTAGCATTCACTTGAAAATTATTATCTATGAATGTGACCATCTGCTTCAAAGCAGATATTTGTTTTTCTCCACTTTTCTTCCAACTTTCATGTTCTAAAGGGCCTATTTGAAATTTGCCATCTTTGGGTTTGCTTTCGTGAGTAACCAATCTTACTCTTTCTTTCTTTTCTTTCTTTTTTATAGGCCAAGATGCTGAATTATCAGGGACACTTTCACTTGTTTTGACACAGTGCTGTAAGAGAATAAAGGACACTGTTCAGAAATTGGCCTCAGACCACAAAGACATCCACAGCAGTGTTTCTCGGGTTGGAAAAGCCATTGATAAGGTATGGTGTTGAAGAAGTGTCTGGGATTTTTTAACATCATCCTTCTCCTATCACTGCTTTGATAACATTTGCTTTCTTCAGTTCTTTTATACTATTCCTTTCATCCTGGCTTTTATTAGCTTTTTCACCTTTGGTTTTATTATGTTATTCCTAAAGTTTTCTGTTGCTATTTGAAAAAACAAAAATAAAAACATTTGTTTATATGACTACAGTTCCTTGTATCATGATGAGTAAATTTCCAAAGAAATTTTAACTCCTCTGAGGGAGTATGTTTATAGAAGTTAAAGTCCTACTTCCTGAGTTGCTCCCTGGCAGTGACTCTGTCTCTTTTATGAGGGGATAACACTCTTGCATCTGTCTCCCCTGCATCATCCTAACTGTTGTCTTACTGTGTGCATGCTAGTGGCTTTTCTCCATTGTTGCTTTCTATGTGAATGGGTTGGTTGCTAGCCAGCAGGGCCAGTCCATTCTGTTGAATGATTGTTCAGTGACATCTCTTAGATCTTTGACTTAGTGGTTTACTTATAAGTGGTATTTTTAGCACTAGGCCAATTTTGCCCTTGGAGTTCATAGTGGGGCTGAAGAGATAGGGCCTAAGGTTAGTGTGTGATACCTCTGACTATATCAGCCATGAGGTAATTTCTGTTTATGAATTTTTTTTTGACACATTATAAATTTGTGGGAGGTAGGAAGAACTTTTGGGAGAGCTCTTCATAAAAGCAAAACCAGTCCTGTGAGTTGCTTCTTAGAAACTCATGGAATACAGAGGGTGACTTTGTCTAACTCATGTAAGCCTACCTTTTAGAAATTACCCTGTAGAGCAGAACTTGAAGGGCTAGACTCGAGGTAGTCTAAGGCAGAACTATCTGCTTCTGAGGAGGTATTATTAACTGGTAAGGGTACAGTGTGGCTGGACTGTGTATGGCAGAGCCTCTAAGGATTGCTTGGGTAGTTGTGGTTTACAGAAGACCTGTGGTTTAGTGACCTTTCAGAGAGCTTTCACCATTCCCATAATGCCGAGGGTTTCAACTTGGTAGAAGAGGCCTAGGAAGTGGTCTTGGCAGCAGCAACACCTTATTTGGATTAGTGATGGTATTTGCTAGCAAAGGCTGGGAAGGCAGTGAGTATTCTCTGAAATAATTGGAAGTTGTGATGCCTGTTTGGTGACACCAAGAGAGTGAACACAGCTTTGGAAGTGGCTTTGGCATCAGTCTTTTGGGGGCTATGGCATTGGAAATCCTCAGTTGGTATATACTAGCTTAAGGGCTCACTGGAATATGGGTGAGGGACCTTCAGGTTTCTAGGTGGGTGTTTAAGAAGCTTCAGGTTTTGGGGGCGCCTGGGTGGCTCAGTTGGTTAAGCAACTGCCTTCGGCTCAGGTCATGATCCCGGAGAACCGGGATCGAGTCCCACATTAGGCTTCCTGCTTGGTGGGAAGCCTGCTTCTCCCTCTCTCACTCCCCCTGCTTGTGTTCCCTCTCTTGCTGTGTTTCTCTCTGTCAAATAAATAAAATCTTTAAAAAAAAAAAAAAAAAGCTTCAGGTCTTGGTGGCTGACATTGACTAAAGCAATCTAGTGATTCTGATGGTTCAAATGCTTGGAGGTAACAGGAGGCATCTACTTGACCATCAGGCTCCTTGTAGTTACGACAGAGGGTGGGGAGAACAAGACCAGAAGATGCCATGATAGTGGAAAGAGCTGAAGTTTTCATAGCGGCCAATCAGAGGAAGTCTTAGGAGAGATCCCAGAATCGAGAGAGGTGAGGATGGGCTCAGCAGCCATATCTCAAGTGTGTGGACTGCTGGCCACTAGAATCTAGAGCATTTAGGCTAGTAATGCACCAGCTTTGTATTCTGCTACTGTAGGTAACCCTATGTCCCCATTTCCTAGATTATGTCTATTGACTTATCAAATTATTAGAACCTTCTTTTTACTCTTGTCCCCCTGGCTAATAGTGACTTGTAGAGCATGCCTTCCTGATCTAGGAAGTCTTTACAAGTATTCATAATTGTTGTCAGATATTTTGGCTTATCTTTGAGACAAAGCATTTAAGTGTATTTGGTGCTAGAAACAGAAGAATCTCTTTTGAGAGTGGATACCAAGGGAATGCATATTGAATAATCTACATTCTGGCTTTTTTGATGGGGGTGTGTTTGAGGTGAATGTTCCTAATTATATATTTTAATTTACTCATTTCTCTTTTGAGAACATTTTTTGTCATGTAAGTTATAAGGGCTTTTTCAAACAAAAAAAGTTTTTGTGGTTTTATGTTGCTGTGAAAGTAGTTTAGGTTCTAGGTGACCTGGATTCCAGATTCTTCTGATCCGTCCTATGAAACTACATTTTTCAGTTGATATTGTTAAGTGTTTGAATTATGGTTCTGGGGCACAGAAGAAAGCCTGGATCCTTTAACTCTGTTCTCTTCCATCTTTTAGTGCATTTTTCTCCCTTCCTCCCTGTTTTTTGAGGTGGAAGAATCTCTTTGCCCTGAGCTGTAACAGGAAGCTGTTACCCCACTGGAACGACCTAGACACTGTGCTTCTTAACATACTTGAGGAATTCTGTGTAGGCTGTTGTGGTGTAAGACTCCACTGACTTGTAGGTTGGACCTGAAAATTTTGTGCAAGCTTCCAGGGCCACCTGTTGTGACAAGGCTGGATGGACTTCTTTGGGCTGGTGATGAGCCAACAGGATGAAGCCGAAGCCATTGTGGCCCAGGGTGTCCCACAAACAGACTTGAGTAATAAACTGGAATGCTGTCCAGCAGCCTGTGAGCAGCACCCTGTTGTGAACCTGTGTTCCCACCTGCCACGAGGAGGACACACACGCTGGTGACTCCTTTATGAGCAGGCTGGTTTTGAGTGAGGAGCAGTAGTGAATTTTTGATATGCTTAATCATTTTTTTTTTCCTTTAATGTTTTAATGCTTGTTTTAAAGTCCTTTAGTCATTGCTTAATGTAAGCAGAAAAGAAGTTTGTGGTGTTAGCCAAGGAACTTTCTGGCTTTAATTTTGTGAACATAAAAAATCATTGAAGATTTCTACCTTAATGTGTTGGCTATTTGCAGATGCCCATAGTATGATCACTATTTAAAACAAATAATATCAGATGATATCAGATCAGATTTCTGTGGCAGATTATTTTTAGTAAAAACAATGTGTTGGCCTATTTTTAATTTTTTCTTCCATGTGAAGAACATCTAGAATTCTCTCCTGCTTAGGGCTTTTTACTTTAGTAATTAAGTCTTTTGACTTTTCTTGAGTTTACTTCCTACAGAAGAGAAGTCAATAAAAACCATTACTGCTTTAGATATGTATATGTGTATGTTAAAATAAATAGTGCTGAGATTTTGAATTGTCTAAATTTAGACATTGTTGTGGGATAGTTGAACGCAAAATACATAGACCGTGTTATTTAGAAGAGTTTGGTCCCGTTCGGTCATGTAAGAGTGCTACTTGTGCATACAAAAGAGCTGGGAAGATTCTGAGGCAACATAAGATAAATTTGCATGGCATGCGCTCTGTTTACTGTAAAGTAAAGGGAAGATCATTGTGTTCTTTAGGTGTTGTGGAGTTCGTATTTTAAATTTGACTTGGGGGGCACCTGGGTGGCTCAGTTGGTTAAGTGTCCCAGCTCTTACTTTTTTTTCAGGTTGCGATCTTTGGGGTCATACTCACTGTGGAAATCTGCTTCTCTCTTTCTCTCCCACTCTGCTTTTCCCCCTGCTTCCATGTATGCTCTCTCTAAATAAAATCTTCAAAAAAATGTGACTTGGAAGAATAGGCAGATTTCAAACAGCAGAGTGAGATGTGGTTTTCTGTAGGACTGAGAAAGGCGCTGAACAATTGAGAAATGCTGGACTCCTGTGAAAGACCCTCAGGGATGGGCTCTTTTGGATTGGCTGCCATGTCAAGGCTAGAGTTGATGGAAGGCCTATGGATTTGATTCAAGGAGGTTAGGGCAAAGGAGTGAATGATATAAGCAGTTGAGGATTTGCATGCCCTCATTAAATAGGATGAAATTAGAGTAAAGAGAAGTCAGGACTAGGACAATAATAGCTGTCACCTACTTAGTGTTGATCATGTTCCAACTATTGAGCTGGGTGATGTACATATATTTATATTCCATGGTGTAGGTACATTATTCTCATTTTAAGACTTAGATATTAAATAACATACCCCAGGTGAACAGCTTGGAAGTGGTGAATCAGGGTTTGGGAAAAGATCTCACTCATGAGTATACAGTCAGAAATCAGGCCATTGCAGGGTTGGTACTGTTTTAAGGGGGGACATAAGGGTTAAAAATAGTTTTTAAAAAGCCTAAGCTGATCTTCTGCCAGTAGATGGAGCGTCTACATGGGTGAGTTAAGATGCTGACTGTGTTAAAAAATGGAGTAATGCCATAAAAAGCAAAACAGAATATTTAAGATAGTTCTGAGTGAGCCATCTGGAACTGCCTTTTATGTAGGTATGACTGGGGTATGAGAGGAGAAAAAGATACCAATGGGAGAAAAGGTGTTGGATTTGGCCTTATATAGTAGAGAGATGTTACTGTTAGTGAAGGGAAAAGGAAATTGAAATGACTAGAAATAGAAGATGCACTCTGATTAAGAAAAAGAGCTAAGTTGCATTCTGAAATATGGACAGATAATTTGATAATATATTTTGAGTATTGACTTTTTAGAATTACTGAAAAGGAATAGTTAACAGAGTTATAAAAAAGACAACAATGATAAAAAGCCAGGAACGTAGTCCCTAAAAATAAAATGAAACATGTCAAACTAACTCTTCTCCCTGAATTACTAGTGAGTAATCCAAGAAAATGCAGTAGACTATGTGTCTAAATTTTTGCAAGGCATTTAGTAAAAGTCTGGTATCTTTGTCATCAAGATGGAAGGTGTTTCTGTTTAAATTACGTGATTTGGCCTAGGAACAGCTGCATTCTCAATTCCTTGTTGGGTTTGGCCACAGTTGCGTGGTCTGAGGATGGATCTGACCTACCCAGGCTTGGCCATAGTTATTTGCTCCAGGGTGGGTACCTCAAAGTTCTCTCCTAGGATCTTTCTCTTTAGAGTTCTTGTGGGAAGAAGGGCTGGGAATATGTGCGTGTAGAAGTGATTAGTAACCCCTGAAAGAATGTGGTCTGTTGTGAGAAACAAAATTCTTCCTCAGAGAGAAGTAAAGGCAAGAGGTGGGGAGGGAACATCTTTCGAGGCCCAGCTACCGTCATACCTACCCCTGGTTACCTGAGCCTTTCTTCCAATCCAGCTTGTTTGGGCAAAGGAGATTTCTGTTTATATGAACCAAGAGTCCTGACTCCTATGAGGAGCTAGATGCTCTCTGGGTCTCTTCACTTTCATTGAGCTCCAGTTTCTGTAAATAATATTGATTTTGTCTTTTTCAGTCTGAAAATCATTCTCAAAAGAGAAGATGAGTTAAGTTCTGGGTTTTTTTTTTTTTTTTTTTTGCCATTTGTTACACAACATCATTGGCTCTAAGCTGTGGGCCTATCCTGTTCTCAGTCCGCTCTGAGCAGAATGAAACTACATTCCTTAGTTGATAATGATAATTGTTTGCATTATAGTCTAGTCTACAGAAGAAAGCTTAGACCTTTGGTCTCATTTTAGGATGCAGGATCAGAGAATCCCAGTGGGCCTGGAGGCAGGAGGGGCCCACTTTTGCCTGAGGCTAGAAGATGAAATAGCTTACTGGATCTAGCATCCAAGTCAGGTTGGGTTGAGAGGGAAAAGGGACCATATATCCATTAAGTTGTTCCACCTAATACAGTGTATAATTGTATTCAGGTGATTTTTAAATGAGTGAATTTGTTATTAATAGCCCTGTTAATGTTTTTTGTTTTATGTTTTCTAAAATGAAGACTCTTTTCAACGTAGAATCAGAAGATTTGATGGCAAGGCCTGGTTCTCCAGTTTAGCTACTATTGTATTGAAGGCCTACTGTGGATAGGTCCTGGTAGATATTTTGGTGTACAACATTTAGTTAATCTTTACCAACACTCTGTAAGATAGGGATTATTGTCCACAGGTACAGATGTATAAACTTTGATCAAAGAACTAGAAAGCAGATGGAAGAACTGGGTAAATACTCAGGTTTTATGACTTTGAAGAAGCTTCCTCAACTGGAGTTCCTTGAGAGGATTAACTCCTGGTGAGTGTCTTGGGCATGCTCTGTATGTATGAATTTCTATCTTATGCATCTAGAGTAGTAAAAGGTATGTGCCATCTTTGGAAAAATTAGTAAAATAGTTCCTCAAATTTCTGTCATCTGTTCAGGTCAGGAGGCAGTGGGGAAAGCAGATTGACCAGAGCAGAAAGGTATGTGAAATAATATGTAAAATCCCTAAAGGGGTAGGGATACAAATATGACAGATGGTTAGATTATGGAGCATTTTAAGGATTTTAAAAGCCCAGTGCAGTAGTTTGGCATATCTCTGACCATGTCACATTACTCTCCCTTTTGTTTATAAAGTAAGAATTTACAAGTAGCTCCCCCCTCCCCCAGCACCTCCTCTCCTTCCTTGGTCTGGAACAGCCTGCCTGTCTTTTGACTTGGAAAACCAGAATAGGTATATATGAGTATCAGAGAGAGGACAGAATGGAACATTTAAGAAGTAGCATCTCCATCTAGAAATCCATCTACAAATGCTGATTATGACATACTACTGAATTTATTTTCCTGCTGTAGTTTGCAAAGCACCGCTGGCTGGTATGTGCCCAAATGTGGATTATTTCATCTGAGACGGTGTGCCTCATCATCAGCTTTACTAGGTTTGCTAAATTTTCCCTGAACCTTATACTAAATTATTGTCCTACCAAACATGTCTTAAACAACAGTTCTCTTTTCTCAGTTCTCACCTACACTTGGTATTATCAGACTAAATTTTCTGAATCTTTCACCTCCATCTAATTAATTTATCTAATTGTATAAATTTGCATTTCCATCATCATCTTTGGGGTTGGGCATCTTTTTATGTTTTTGACTTTCAGATTTCTCCCTTTTCTGAATTTCTTGCTCATCTTTTGTTCATTCCCCCCCCCTTTTTTTTTTAAGATTTTATTTATTTCTATGACAGAGAGAGATGGAGTGAGAGAGGGAGAAGCAGGTCTCCCACTGAGCAGGGAGACCAATGTGGGGCTCAATCCCAGGACCCTGGGATCATGACCTGAACCAAAGGCAGATGCTTAATGACTGAACCAGCCAGGTGCCCCTGTCCATTTTTTTTTTCAATTAGATTGTTTGTCTTTATTATTGTTTGGGAGGAATTTTGATTGTTTTGTTCTCATATTCGGAGGAATTAAAAACAAAAACAAAAACACCAAGTTCTCTTTTGGATGTATGTAAAGTATGTGTGAATGTAAAGTAGATTATCTTTTCCCAGAATGAGTGGAACCAGAATCCAGGTCTTCTTAATTCCCTGTTAAGTGTCATTTGTGGTCTGTCTCTGTCCCTCACTGCTAAACCAGATTAACTGGGTGCTTAGAAGGGAAATTGATTCCCGCTAGGTGCAACAGTAGCACTCTTTTGGGTTCATACACCAATTTTTCTTAAAAGTAGGTGGGGGAGTTTTGTTTTGTTTTTAATTGTTAACAGTATAAAGAATTGGTACTTCAGAATTAAAACAAATACTGAGTTTTATCATGTATTGTTACCATTGTCTGCTCAATAATTGTAATTTTAGGGGTGCCTTAGTGGCTCATTCGGTTAAGTGTCTGACTCTTGATCTCAGCTCCGGTGTTGATCTCAGGGTGGTGGTTTTGGGCACCACGCTGGGCGTGGAGCCTACTTTTAAAAAATTACAATTCATAAACTATATCAGAAATGTATTGGCTTTGGATGGTGAACAATCAAAGTCCGTCCTCAAAGTCAAACCGGTTTGTAAGCATGCTCATGATGTGGCCAAGTAGATAGGATGATCTGTTTAGATTTCATAGTTTAATATTTTATTAATTTATTAATAAAATGTTTTATTAATTTATTAATGTTTTATTGTTTATCTTTTATTCTCTGTCTCAGCTTCCAGATTTTATTTGTTTGCTGTTTTATTTATTTATTTGAGAGAGAGAGAGCAGGTATGTGGGCAGGGGAGATGGGAGAGGCAGAGAATCTCAAGTAGATTAGACTGAGCACAGACAGATGAGGGGCTTGATCTCATGATTCTGAGATCACGACCTGAGCCTAAACCAAGAGTCAGATACTTAAGCAGCTGAGCCACCCAGGCACCCCTCAGCTTCCAGATTTTTAAACTTAGAGTCATCAAAAATATGAATGGCACTGAAAGTGCATACATGAAATAGTGTATGAATTAGTATATCCTTGAATTTCTTTCTAAACCATAACATCCTTGCCAGGCAGACACCCTTGAATGTATGCTTTCTCACTTTGATTCTTATTTGAGGCCTGCTTTCACATTTAAGAACATCTTTTCAAGTTTTTCTTTAAAAATGTTAAAGGAAAAAGTACAGTAAAACAGAAGTACTAATAATAGATATTTCCTTTTATTAGCCACTTCTTGGCTTGTTTGCAATGCTACTGATTTCCTGCAGCCATGCAAATGAGTTTGGTCACCTAGCAACAGAAGCTGGAACTGATGCTAGCACTGATGCAACAGTAAGAACATACAGTTACAACAAAAGGAGTCCTAACACCATGCTGCATTTGCTCAACCTCTTTATGCAACTTTAATTTTTACTAAATAATAGCAGGAAATAAGCTGTGAAAGTAGCTTACTTTTCTACCTTGAGAGTTTATCTATTTTTTAAAAATATTTTATTTTGACATAGAGAGACACAGCGAAAGAGGGAACACAAGCGGGGGCGGTGAGAGAGGGAGAAGCAGGCTTTCTGCCGAGCAGTGAGCCCCATGTAGGGCTCGGTCCTGGGACTCCGGGATCATGACCTGAGCCAAAGGCACCCGCTTGATGACTGAGCCACCCAGGCACCCCTACCTTGGTAGTTTAAACTGGGAAGTCAGAATGGTAGAAGGGAGCTCAGAAAATTTATTTACGTCATTGCTTATTCATTTTAGTTATATTTTGCAAGACTGTTGAATAAGTTATAGCATTTGAATGTAGTAAAGATATTCTGAGCTTAAGGGTGTTTGATTTTTTTTCTTTACCCATATAGCAGTGACTTAGGGTGTACCTTATGGAAATGAAGGTATGTGAGGAACATAGTAAAATTGTTTAAATTTGTTTAAATATTAAACTTTACATTTAAACATTTTCAGATAGTCAAAATTAACTTATTTATGTATATTAAGGAAAGATTTGAAAGCATTCTTTTCTTGAGCAGTTATCTGATGGTAGCTATTAAAATTTAGACTTAATCTATACTGCCAAATAAAATAGGCCCTTTTAACACGGTCTGTCCTTTTGAGATAACCACTTTGTCTTCCGAAGTTGTTTCATTTCTTTCCTGCAGAACAGACATCTTATAAATTTGTTGGGAGTTGATGGGATTGGAGAATAATTATTAAATGAATAAGTGGAAATCAGAAAGCTATGTTTGGATTGAATGAGGGCAATAGAGCAGTGAGGAATCTTTTTTACGTAGTCTCAATGATTCTTGCTTATAGGGTATGCTTAGACCTTTAGAGAAATAAGGCAGATTCTGGAGTTTGTTATAAATTGCATCATCTTCAGATACCCATTCATTTATGCATTTGAATGGTCATTTGTCTGGGGCAGAAAATATGAGACAGTATCTATGACATCATCACCCTTAAGGCCTCTGCTCTAGTCTGGAAGAGGAACAGAGTAGCACCATCTCCACTTCCAGTGGTCATTGACAGCATATAAAGATATAAGCTACTCAGAAGTATTGGTGAACTGTTATAAAGTCATCTCTCAATAGGCAGAATCTGATCATATGATATGAAAGTAGCCTTATGCAAGCAGCTGTGGCTTTTTCTATAAACAGTTGATAAACGTATATTTTGTATATGTGTTAATTCTGTATTCTTACAATAAAGTAAGTTTGAGAAAAGATGTTATTAAGAAAATCATAAGGAAAAGAAAATATATATACAGTACTGTAGTGTATTTATCAGAAAAAAGGCTCATGTGTAAGTGGATCTGAGCGTTTCAAACCCAGATTGTTCAAGGGTCAACTGTATTATGTTAGAAGACTCTGGGTCTTGTTTAAATTTTATGGAGAATTGTTGATATTTCTGTATTAGCAGAGTTAACCTGGTTGAGTTCAGGCTACAAGTTCTGATTAGTCTTCTCTGAGTTGTGGTGTCAGTGTCCAGGCTATTCAGATATGTCTTATTTGTGTGCCAACTAATGGCCATTCTAGGACCTGGAATCTAGTTCTGTCCCCTAGTTCAGTTTTTAAAGTCTGGTGTGTTGCTTGGGGGTCAGCCCATGCATATGCAACTGGAGAGTGAGCCCAGGAGTTCATAAACAACTTTAAGGGGTTGCTTTTCTGAATTCTTCCCTCTCTGTGATCACACTGGGACTTTATGGTTCTCCGGGGCCACATTTTTGGTCACTTGGCCAGAAAACTGGGGCTTTGTTTACCCTACTCTTCTGTACATTTACCATGACTATGCCTGTATATGGGATTTGGTGGTGGACAGACAGAAAGCAAAGATGCAGTAAAGGTTTTTGCCTCTTCTTGGGACGACAGCTCCTCTGACTGGAGAGAAAGGACCCTCTGTGCCAGAGTTTTAGGTTGCCTGCTGTAGTCGACTGGTTATTCCCTGGTTATTCAAATATTTATCTAGGTACTGCTTTGAAGGGACTTTGCAGATATAATTAAGGCTACTAAGCAGTCGACCTTAAAATAGGGAGTTTGTCAAGGTGAGCCTGGTTTAATTTATAGGAACCCTTAAAAGCAGTAGAGGTTGGTAGAAAGAGAAAAAGCAGGTTCAGAGTGTGAGGGATGTCACCTCTGTTGTTGGCTAGTGAAGATGGAGGAGGCCATGAGTGAGAGAATATGAATGGCTTCTAGAAGCTGAGAACAACCCCTGCAGCCATTAGGAAACAAGGACCCTGGTCTTAAAACTGCGTGGAACTGTATTCTGCAACAACCTGAACAAGCCTGGAAGCAGATTCATCTTGTAGTCTCCAGATAAGAGCCTAGGTCACTGACATGCTTTCAGCTTTATGGAACCTGGAGCAGAGAACTGGTGTAAGCAAGCCTGTTGGTCTTCTGATCTGTCAAACTGTGAGATAATAAAATTGTCGTTGATTTAAGTTGCAGTAGAAAACTAATGTACCATCAGACTGCGTTGAGCTAGAGGTGCAAGAAAATGGAGGGAAGAAACGTGATTTCCTTTCCTCTCTGGGTGATAGGAGAAATCCATTCCTGTTTCTCATTTGAGAACTAGAGGGCTTCCCCTGGAACTCTGTATCCACATTCTGGGTGCCTAGTCCTGTGTTTTGGTTGTACTGCATCCAGGTTGAGAGGTTTTGGACAGAGAAAAGTAGTAAATTAACCACTAGTCCTGTGACCCTCTTCCCAATCCACTTTCTAGTATAGGTGGTCCCCAACTTGGGATGATCTGACTTACAATTTTTTAACTTTATGATAGTGTGAAAGCAACGTGCATTCGGTAGAAACTAGTTGGAATTTTGAATTTTGATCTTTTCCAGGGCTGGCCGTACTGTACAGTCCGTTACTCTTATGAATGCTGGGCAACAGTGCTGAGCTGCAACTCTCAGTCAGCCACGCGATCACGAGAGTAAACAACTAGTACACTGAGAACCATTTTATATTCGTATCACCATTCTGGTTTTCACTTTCATTACAGAGTTGAGTGAATTAGACGAGATAGTCAATACTTTGTTATAAAATGGTTCAATGTTTACCCAACTGTAGGCTAATGTAAGCATTGGGAGTAGGTTTAAGATACGGTAGGCTAAGCTTTGATGTTTGGTAGGTTAGGTAGATTAAATGCCATTTTCAATTTACGTTATTTTCAGTTTGTGTTATGCTTATCAGGATTTAACCCCAGCATAAGTGGAGGAAGATCTATAATCACTTTTTAGTGTCCTCAAATAGATGCTGCCTTCATTCTGTCCTGATGTTATAACTGCATTCAGTGGGAAAAATAGAGTGGAATGTGCTTACATACTCTACCCAGAACGGGAACTCTTGATGTGTGCTTTAAAAAAAAAAAATATTTTAGTTTATTATAGAAGGAATATTTTGCTCTTTATGTGGAGAGTGGTAATCTCCAGTGACAATCTCTGTTAATACTTAAATGTGTATTCTTTTGGATTTTTTTCCTAAGCATTTACAAGTATTCCTTTTTTAAAAAACAAAAATGGGTTCATAATTTTGTAAAACTTGCTTTTTTCACTGAAGGTGTCATGTCCATTTTTCCATATTAGTTGATATATAGTAATGAACCTCACTTTTTCCTTATGAATGGTAATATTAGAATAGTAGCAACTAGCATTTCATTTAATAAAGGAGTATGTTAATTTGCTAGGGCTACCATAACAAAATGCCACAGATTGGGTGGCTTAAACAATACTTTATTTTTCCATAGCTCTGGAGATTAGAAGTTCAAGATCAAGGTGTTGGCAGGGTTGGTTTCTTCTGAGGCCTGTCTTCTCGGCTGGTAGATAGCCATCTTCTCCTGGTATCTTCACATGGGGTCTTAGCCTGTTTGAGCTGCCAAAACAAAATACCAGAGACTAAGTTGTTTAAACAATAGAAACTTATTTTTCACACCGTTCTGGAGATTGAGAAGTCCAAGATCAAGGTGCTGGCCATTTCATTTCCTTTTGAGGGCAGACAGCCTCTTTCCTGGCTTATAGATGACTGACTTCTCACTGTGTCCTCACAGGGTGGAGAGGCAGAACACTCTGGTGTTTTTCTCTGGTCTTCTAAGAGCACCAGCACTATTGGATTAGGGCCCTACCTTTATCACTTCATTTAACCTTTACCTCCTTCTCACAGACTGTCTCCAAATACAGCCACATTGGTGGTTAGGGCTTCAATGTAGGAATTGGGGGGGGAGGGTACGATTACATGTAGACATTCAATCCATAAGATAAGGGTCTTTCCTCTGTACATATCTGTGTCCTGATTTTCTCTTTTTATAAGGGTATCAGTCCTGTTGGATTAGGGTCTGCCATAATGACCTCATCTTAATTTAATGAGGTACTGGGAATTAGGACTTCAACATGGGAATTTTAAGATGCAGCCCATAACAGGAAGGTACTGTTATTTTCTCCACTTAAGATAAGGAAGCTAAGGCTCAAAGACCTTGACTGATCTGGCCAAGATCACACAGCTAGTAAGGGAACCAGGATTCAAACCCAGGTAGAATGGCATCAGACAGAGCCTGCTCTCTTACTTACCTGGCCATTCTCCAACCCCCAACCTGTACCTTGGCACAGCAGTTGTTGGACTTTGCCATGATTATTTAATCCTATGTTGGGCATATGGGTTTTCTCTCTTTCCCAATTAAACCATGCTGCATTGAATATGTTTTTATAGATAGCACTGTAAACCTGCAAATATTGCTGTACTGTATAGAAATCATTTTATTCACAGAAATGATTAAATGTATGTATTTTCCACAAAATACACTCTGAAAATGTACTCCTTTACTCCTCAAGCAATAATCAATCGGTGAGAGTGACAAGTTTTAGAAAGGAGCAGTGGAAAAGCAACTCCCTTTCTTAGGCTGCAGATGATTTGAATTGGGTCCTTACTGTGGATTTTTGAGTGAAACGAAGGATACTCTTTCTGTTAGGTGGGGTGAAAATTGTATAATGTGATATATGCTAGTCAATGTCAATTCATGCATCATTTTCTTTTCTTTTTTTTTTTTTCTCAGAATTTTGATTCTGACATTAGCAGTGTGGGAATAGATGGCTGCTGGCAGGCAGACAGTCAGAGGCTTCTCAATGAGGTGATGGTGGAGCACTTCTTTCGACAAGGAATGCTGGATGTAGCTGAAGAGCTCTGCCAGGTAACAGTGTGCTGGTGTGTGAGGAGATTGAAACAGAAACGACGGGGCTCCCCCGAGTCTTTGAATCCTCTTCTGGCTATAGCCAGATTTTTAATATTTTAAGTATCCTGACCTCATTTTGCTAGGAGGTCTTGTTTTTTCTTTTCTTTATTTTTTATTTTTTATTATTTATTTATTTATTTATTTATTTATTTATTTATTTATTTATTTATTTTAAAGATTTTATTTATTTATTTGACAGAGAGAAACACAGGCAGAGAGGGAACACAAGCAGGGGGAGTGAGAGAGGCAGAAGCAGGCTTCCCGCAGAGCAGGGAGCCCGATGTGGGACTCGATCTCGGGTCCCCGGGATCATGACCTGAGCCGAAGGCAGTTGCTTAACCAACTGAGCCACCCAGGCGCCCGTTTTTTCTTTTTTTTTAATTGGTGAAAACTACAGTCCTAAAACTTCTTATTTGAATTGTTCTTTCCTTATTCCTGCCCTTTCACATTGGTCCCAGATCATCAACCAAGGGGTCCAAAGTGATACTACTTACTCCATTTCCTCTTGTAAACAGGGAAGGTTAGGATAGAAGAGAATATTCTGGCCCAACCTGTAGTATTTTGTGTATCAAATGAATTTTAAGCTAAAATTTACTTCAGGTGAGCAGCTTTTGTCTTATTGCTAGTAAACATGAGCTTAGGGATCTCAGAATAGTTCATCAGGATCACCTAGTCGTAATGGTGGCAGCTGCTGTGTATTGAGTCCACAAGCCAACCCCTGCCTTTATTCCTCACCACAATCCTGTGAGGTAGAAATTGCTAGAAATTGCTTCCATTCTTTAGATAAAGAAGCTGAGGTCTGGAGAAGTGGCTGGCCCAAGACCATACAGGTTCCATAGTGAAGGACCTAGGATTCAGTCCCAGATTGATGTTTTCAAACTCAGTTCTAAGCCACCATGTGCTATTGTGTTTGCCATTTAGAAGAATGTAGGACTATAAAGATTAAATAGTTTAAAGCCGGTCTGTAAACCAAACTGCTAATCTAAGCCTTTTCAATTTTATTTATTTATTTATTAAGATTTTATATAATCTCGGGGCACCTGGGTGGCTCAGTTGGTTGGGCGACTGCCTTCGGCTCAGGTCATGATCCCGGAGACCCGGGATCGAGTCCCACATCGGGCTCCCTGCTCGGCGGGAAGCCTGCTTCTCCCTCTCTCACTCCCCCTGCTTGTGTTCCCTCTCTGGCTGTGTTTCTCTCTGTCAAATAAATAAAACCTTAAAAAAAAAAAAAAAAAAGATTTTATATACTCTCTATAGCCAGTGAGGGTTGAATGCTCCACCGCTGAGCCAGCCAGGCACCCCTTCTATTTTATTTATTTATTTATTTATTTATAATTTTTAAAAAAGATTTTATTTATTTGACAAAGAGAGAGAGATCACAAGTAGGCAGAGAGGCAGGCAGAGAGAGAGGAGGAAGCAGGCTCCCTACTGAGCAGAGAGCCCAATGTGGGCCTCGATCCCAGGACCCTGAGATCATGATCTGAGCTGAAGGAGAGGCTTAACCCACTGAGCCACCCAGGCACCCCACCCTTTCTATTTTAAACAATTTAGAAAAAGGGTAACTCAGGTCTTTTTCTGTACCTTACAGAAATTTTGTGTGTGTCTTTATAAATTTCCTGAAGGGAGTTATGTCATTTAGGATTAAGCTTATTTATAAGTAACAAAGGACCTTAAAAAAAGAAAATGGAATTTATTTCTCTTGCAAATAAGAGGTAAGCCATCCACGGCATATATATATGGTAGCTGTGCTCCATGAGGATTTTAGGTACCTAGCTTCCTTGTAGCTCTGCTGCTCCTTACGTGTCCCCTGTCCTTATGGTCCAGGACAGCAGCCAGAACTCTAGGTGTGCCTTTTGGTATCCCAAAAGGGACCAAGAGTACATGTTTATGTTTCACTGGCTAGAATTTACATCTTATAAAGTCATACCCAGCTTTATTCCATACAGTTATATACTTGGCTCTATATGGTATACATAGGGATTCTGCTACTGGAAAGAATGATAGTAGGGCTTAGTCATCAAGACTGTACCATAGAAATACATGTTAAAAATTATTTTTAATGGCTTGACCCATATTTTATAATATAGAATATATTTTTACCATATTGCTTGACCTTATTACTGCTAAAAAAAGTTTGTTCTGCTTTTTTTTTTTCAGGAATCTGGTCTTTCTGTAGATCCAAGTCAGAAAGAACCATTTGTGGAGTTAAATCGAATATTAGAAGCATTAAAAGTCAGAGTTCTGAGACCTGCTCTGGAGTAAGTTTCTGTGTTTGTTTTATTTCGAATATTTGGAGAGAACTCTATAAGAAAACCTAATTAGAAAACACATTTGAGATTTTGAGATACACACACATATATCTATACCTGTTATCTGGGGTAGACTTCAGAGAAAGCAAGGAAGAAATATTTTCTTCCTTTTAACTGAGTAAGAAGGGGGGATGTACAAATAGAAAATGATTTGAGCTTTTTTTGCTTATCAGTTGGCCTGAATTCCCAAGAGAGGAGAGAGGTTTCCTGTATCCAGGCTTATTCACTACTTTAGGCTAGCAGTATAATGGAAGTACTATTGTTCGGGTGGTCTGAGTTTGGTATTCGAACTTCCATACTGTGTGGGGTTCTGCGCTGGCATTTAAAAAAAAAACAACTTAATTGGTTATTGGAACAGACCGCAGATATGGTTATGAAGGAGTTCTGTGCTAATCATCACTGTAAAATGTGATGATTCACTGTGAACTTACTATTAATATGAATTATCTTGAGTTACTGAGTAAGCTGTGATACCCTAGAGCAGGATCGGCAAAGTGCTTTGTAAAGAGTAAATATTTTAGGTTTTGTGAGCCATATAAGGTTTCTGTTACATATACCTCTTCAATTTATTTTATAACCCTTTAAAGATGTAAAAAAACCCAAAACAACAACAAAAAACAAAAACAAAACAAACAAACAAAAAAAAACAAAAACCATCTTGACCATCTGGTGTATAAAATAGGCAGCAAGCCAGATTTGGACCTTGGCCATAATTTGCCGACCCCTGTCCTAGAATTTTTTAATGTGAGGATTACCAGGTTTTAAAGAAGAAAGAAAGAAAAGCGCATAAAATAAAGGGAAGAAACTGGATGATAGAAACAGTAATACTAGTGTGAGGTTCTAGCCATAGAATTCTGGTATTTTAAAATTGAAAGTATTTGAAATCCTTGTTTTCAGAAAAAAAAATAGTTGGGAAGATTCTATTGATTTTTATAAAATGCACCTATTTTTTTCTTCCAGTAATTTAATTCTTCATAGCTTAGTTTTCTTTCCGATCATTTATCAGTTCTTAAAAAGTTTTCAAAGTTCTGAAACTAGCTCAGATGAACATGTAGAGATAGATTCCTGTGTAAGTTTAGAAATGATAAATTCCTGTATTTATAATTTTATAAATATGAGGCAGGTAGATACTGTAGCTTTAAAATATGTCAAATAGTACCATTGTGTGTGGTGCGCATTACCTTTACAGTTTTTTTGATTTTTTTTTTTTAAGCAGATGTTAAATTTTGACACACTTGGGGGATTAAATTCTGCCAAGTACCACTGATAACTCTTAAACAGAATATGGCAACCACTCTTCTGTCTACTTACGTATTTCACCTACATGATTAAACTTATCTATAGAGAGGAGTGAGGGAGCCTAAATAGAGAAATATATGGGTTTCCCAGTTGCTTTACAGTGATTTGGAAGTAATATTTGAGCTGTTCAAGGTAATAGTCATTTACCCATTAATTTCTCAGGCTCATCAAACTTTTATTGAGTGCTTACTGTGTGCCAGAGACTGTGCTGAGCATTTAGACCACCTCAGCTCTCAAAGTACTCGAGGCTTTTTCCTTTTGGAATGAAGAAAATTTATAACACCCTTTTCACTTTCTGTTTTTTCTGTAAGATCTGTTTCTTACTGATAACTGTATCATTTATATCATTTTTTTCTATAAGTGTTTTCTGTTATTTGGAGCCTCCGGCAGTGCCTCTCAAGCAAAGGGAGGGCTCAGTCTGTCTACTTGGGGATAACAGTGGGAACTACTGCAAAGTAAAAATTTTTTCAAAACTTCACATATTAAATGGTATCAGCATACGGGAACGTAGTGGCAATTACAGTTAATTCTTCTTGGATGCTTTTATATACTTAGCACTGTTCTCAGCATTTTACGTGTATTAACTTATTAAATTCTCACTATAACCCTATGAAATAAGTACTCCTTTTACCGAGGAGGGATTGAGGCCTGGAAGTGCTTTGTGAAAGAAAAGGATGTGGAGTCAAAAGGTCACATGAGAAATGCTTCACATGATGTCCCCTGAAAACTCTTCTCCAAGAGACTTTAGCACATTCCAGGGCCGTCAGCAATCCTAAAGAAACTCATTTAACTTTGCCAAACTCTTGTTTCCCATGCATATTTTACCAAGGAATCCCTTGTTCTTGTCCCCATTCCCCCAAAACCACTAATATCCACAAAATTGGAGTTCTGCAGTACCGAAGTTTTGAAATGATAGCTGTTTAGTAGAAATGTCTTTTACAGCAACTTTTCCAGTTTTTGCCTGTTACTGGTAGATACAATGCAGGTATTTCCTCAGCATCCTTAATGTGCAAGGTTCAGAGAATTCATTCAGCTTGTGGTGAAAGTTGAAAAATACGGCACATCAGTTTTGGAGAATTCTGCTTCAGATAAAGGCAGAGAGTATCTTTCAGTCGTGTGGCACCTTCTGTTGGCACATGCTGGGAGGCAGTGTCCTGGAACCCCCATGAGGGGCTGCGGCAGTTCCTCAAGGCAGGCTAGGCAGTTGAGGCAGGGGCCAACCACAGAAATGAGTATGGATAGAGGCCATGGAAGGAACTTTGGAGAGCATTAACTATCATCTACAAGTAGTAGACAGTGGAAAGAAGGCAGAAAAGAGTGGTGCTAAGGCAGAGAGAAGTGGCAGAACCGCTAATTATATACACAGATCTAGTTAGGACACAGCCTACTCTTTTGTTCCTGCCCCTTATATTTCTGAGTTTGTGTACAGATTTTTCTTCTCATCCAGATTGCTTTATCTATTTTTTAGCTTCTTGGCACCTAGCACCTATGGTACTTACTTAGATAGCTTATTGCATACTTCAATAGATGATGGAATAGTTTGAAAGGAGATTTTTGGACATGACCCTCTCCTTCATGTGGTAGATAGAATTGTAAAGCCAAAAGCAACTAGTTCAACAAGAGAGTAATAGTAAATTAATACAAAGAGAGGGAGAAATACTGGAAGAGTAGAAACTGTCCTTGTAGGTATGTGCCAGTGATTGACATTTTGAAAGTGCTGTGTTTAGGAGAAGCCAGTTGGTTGCCTTCCTAAAGGTGTTTCAATGAGTAGCATTACCCTGATGGATTTGCCACAGCCTAGGATCTGACTTGCAACCTTGCAGACTTGGAAACCTGGTTTTTCAACACTGAGAAGCAGGCCCAGGAGCCTCCTAGCACTCCTTTAGTTCTACAGTTCTGTTTGGAAAGCCTCAGTAGAAGGCTCTGTGGGAATAGAAGATGACTGAATGGTTATGAGAAAGAGAGAGAGTGAAGTTAAAAGAACTTCTCAAAGAAGGGAGAGAAGATTTTGTTAGTTTAGACCACAGAAGGATTTTAGATTAGATAGGCCATGAACAGTATCAGGCAGGCTATTGAAAAATGAAAGGACTCCCATTTCCAAGCCCAGTGATGAGGTGGGGCTAGAAATAAAAACCACAGAGGGATGTGGTGTGAGCTTGCCTTTGTGGTCTCTTCATGGTGTAAATGGTCGATCTCAGAAGAAAATGCTTGCCAGACTTAGAGAAACTGTAGTATCGGTGAAGAAAACACAGTTTATACATGGACAAAGGTTTTAGAAAATGAAGATGAAGGGAGCAAGCTGTGGTACCTGATCAGAGCGCCTTGACTACCACTGGAAATGAGGGTGACAATGATCAAGCAGTTTCTGGTGTCTGTTTTCTTGTTTTTAGTTTTGGCTTCCAGTAGGTGGGCAGTCTTGCTGACTTGGGCTTTTTTTTTAATAGCCGCATAGAACCACAGAAGAAAGAAGGCTTTGATAGACATACCATTGGAGAAAAGGAATCAAAGTTTGAACAAGTTGGATTTTTTTCCAGAATTTGAGGGTTTTTAAAAAATTTTTGTTCATTTTGTTTTGTTTTGCTCAGGGTGCCTCTTAATTCCGAAAAGGCAAATGAGGTAAATTAAGGCATACATTTTTAGCTCGCTGTGCTTGTGCACTGAGTGTGGTAAAGAAGAGCTACTCTATTAAAAAGAAGCTAACTGCAAATGGAAAGAGGTACCTGGTGGAAGGAATACGGAAGAAAGCTCAGTGGACTATAAAGGCCAAAAGGGAAGAAATACTTAGGGTGGTAACATCATTTTCTGTTATCTGTTTTATGTTTATTAGTTGCTAGCAAAAGTTTATATGCAATGCAGTTCCAACACAGTAGATATTCTTCAGGAGGAAGAGTAGGTTATAGCCTCATGAAGAACTTGAGCATATTGGAAATGAGTGGGTGAACCATGACTACAGAGGAATTGGGACTCTTAAAAAGAAGGGCAAAATTGAAATAAATTGTCCCTGAAATGAAGTGTTTAAAAGAATAAGGAGCTGAACTAGGCCAGGAATGGGAACCAAGAGGAAAAAGTCTGGAGTTTATGTTTGTAATATGCTGATCTCTTATTTAGGTTATTTAGGTTATAAAATCTTTTTGGGTTTGTGATAGGAAATTAGCAATAAATAAAGCATGTCACATTTAAGTACTTTTTAAAAAAAGATTTTATTTATTTATTTGACAGAGAGAAACACAGTGAGAGAGGGAACACAAGCAGTGGGAGTGAGAGAGGGAGAAGCAGGCTTCTCGCTGAGCAGGGAGCTCGATGCAGGGCTCCATCCCAGAACTCCAGGATCATGACCTGAGCAAAGGCAGATGCATAACGATGGAGCCACCCAAGGGCCCCAGTACATTTTTTTTTTTTTATTTTAAGATTTATTTATTTTATTTTAGAGAGAGCGTGAGTCAGGGGAGAAGGACAGAGAATCTCAAGCTCTGTACCCAGCACAGAGCCTGACGTGGGGCTCAGTCCCACAACCCTGAGATCATGACCTGAGCCAGTACCAAGAATCGAATACTTCACCCACTGAGCCACACAGGCACCCCATATTTAAGTACTTTTTTTTTTTTTTTTTAATCACTGATCTGTAGTACTGTGCTGTCCAGTATGGTGGCCACTTGCCACATCTAGCTGTTGGCCTTTCTTACCAGATGCTGCATTACTGAGAGGCTCAAGTTAGAAATGTGTGTGTTGTTTTCTTAAGTAGACCCAAATCTATAATACTGTGGTTTGTGTTGTTTTTAAAATAGCATGTAAGAAGGACAAAGATTCACAGCAGTTCTGAGGTGAGTAAAATGTTTGTAGTAGTTTGAGTGATGGGTTCAATCCATATCTGAGACGCTGCCATTTGAAAATATCTCAGAAATGAAATGTTAGCCATTCTTTTTGGTCTCTAAAGCAAAGTTATAGGATTCTAACTCTTTTGGCTGAACTTTAATTTTGTCATTTTTGCCATTCTCTGAATTTTTTAAGCACTTGACTTGGTCACCAGTAACATTCAGCCAAGTCCACACCTGCAGAGTAAAGAAACATCATTCTTTCTCTGAAATTTCAGCTTTTACCACCACCACCACCCCCTCCCCCGTCAAGAATACGCCCCTAAAGGAGACCAGAGAAAGAATATATTTGTAAGTGAAAAATGCAGTGAAAGGTTGTAGTGGAGTGTCTGTGGGAATTGGCAAGAGGTATTTTTATTTCATTATTACCAGAAATAGACAGCGACCCAGATTGGCAAGATTATGAGAGGAGAGGGTAGATAGATGAGGCTGTCAGCTAGGTTCCTGCGGGACACAGCTAACTGGGGGGTGGGATCTTGTTTTAATTATTTTTGGAATAACATGGAAATTCTAAATATGGAGTTAACACGTGCCAAGTCTTTTCAGATGCCTGGCAGTTAAGATAATTAATGCTTTGTGGGGTAATTGTTTGGATGTGGGTTGCTTTTAACTTAGTCACCTAAGTCAGTAGTATTGTTTTGAGGTCTTTTTTTGGAAGAGGCACAAAAGATCTCCTTACTAGAGAATGTAGTGGCAGTGAACAGAGATAATTGTGACATTAGTGACCTTCCTGGTGCCTTGGTGATAGTGTTGGTGGGTGTGTTCCTACCACAGTGTTTATTTAAATAAGGAATAGTTCTAAAGTTGATGATGCTCTCATGGCCCACCTTGGACACATTGGAGATTTGGGAACAGAATTAAAAAAAAACAAACAGGGACATTATGATACAGTTGAATGTTTAGTTAACTTGTTGGCCGTGGTATCATGCTAGTTGTTTAATTTTTAAAATTAAAAATTGAGGGTGCCTGGGTGGCTCAGTGGGTTGGGGCCTCTGCCTTTGGCTCAGGTCATGATCCCGGGGTCCTAGGATCGAGGCCCTCATTGGGCTCTCTGTTCAACCTGTTTCCTCTACTCTCTCTATCTGCCTCTCTGCCTACTTGTGATCTTGCTCTCTGTCAAATAAATAAATAAAATCTTTTTTTAAAAAATAAAAATTGAAAGTTTTCTGCTGGAAATGTCATTATCCAGAATACAGCACTCTCTTCCTTAGTATTTCCACTAGTTTTTTATGTGTCTTGGTCATGTGTCTTCTATTGGGGACCAATTTTATTTCATGTTTTTGTAGTTTCTTGTGCTTGGTAATATTTGGATTTGGTTATTACCAGGCTAGTTAAGGCTGTAACTGTCTTCTACCCTTTATTCCTGCTCACCTAATCAGATACCCACATATTCAGTGTGAACTTCTAGCTACAAAAACTTGACACATTTTGGGACACCTGGATGGCTCTGTCGGTTAAGCGTCTGCCTTCAACTCAGGTTGATCCCAGGGTCCTGGGATCGAGTCCCTCATCGGGCTCCTTACTTAGTGGGGAGCCTGCTTCTCTCTCTGCCTGCTGCTCCCCCTGCTTCTCTCTCTCTCTGTCAAAGAAATAAATAAATAAAAACTTGACAGGTTTTTTTTTTTAAGATTTTATTGATTTATTTGGCAGAGAGAAACACAGCTAGAGAGGGAACACAAACAGAGGGACCGAGAGAGGGAGAAGCAGGCTCCCTGCCAAGCAGGAAGCCCGATGTGGGGCTCGATCCCGGGTCTCCAGGATCATGACCTGAGCCGAAAGCAGTTGCTTAACCAACTGAGACACCCAGGCGCCCCTTGACAGTTTTTTTTAAAAGAGGATTAAACGATATATGCATATCATCATATTCCAACACAGTTGGTGCTATAAAAATCAAAACAGCACTGAATATTACATAGACATGCCCAGATAACTCTTGTCTTTTAAGTATAATTTTCTTATTAAAAATAATGACTTTGAAGAACCATTAGAGTTCATCCACCAATAAATACAAAGGAAGAAGTTTATTATGGAGTATGTTTGTGCCTGCCTCTGTGCTCGGTGCTTTACACTAGCCCCCTCATTTGGTGCCCACTACTGCCCTTTGAGATACCCCCATTTTACAGTATAAACAGATTTTTAGAGAATTGAGTATTGCCCAAATTCACACTGCAGAGCTAAGACTGAAGTCCATGCATAGTAGACTCTACAAACCTGTACTCCTTATCAGTATTCCCGCTTCAGTGTAAGGGGGTGTGCCAAGATGAGCAAGACAGAGTTCCTGCCATATAAAAGACCAGAAACTGCCCTACCAAATAGGTTGTGAGATGAGCCATGTGAGAAGTTCAGATAAAGGACATCTAGATGTCCTATGGATGCAAAGATTATTTAGGAAAGTTGTAGAAAATGTGGTATTTGAGCCTGGGCCTTGAGGTTTTCAACTCTATTCTCAGCCGTTCACTTTCTGTTTGATTGTGCTTTTGCAAAAATTAACCAGCACCTACATTTGGAGGTCAGATCGTGGCTTGTAATGTCATAAAGCAAACAGGTCTTCTATCTAGACTAGCTTTAATTCACCTGGACACATCACTCGATGGTAATGAAAGTTGCTAGATCAGGTTATCTGAATATGTCTGTGTGTGTTTCTTGGCCTGTACCTCTATCTCCATTCTATTCTCAGCATGGCTATTTTCCTCCTTTAATTCTTCACACCACATGACAAACGCCTCTGGTTCATCCTGTTGGCCAACCAGTTGCTTTCTTCCTCGACACCCACCTCTTTGTTGCATAACTTCCCCTCCTGGCATAAACCTCTTGGTTTTCCACCCGAGCTCTCTTCCTGTCAGAAAAGAAGTAGAGGGACAGGGATCCTGGTGAGAAAAAGAAAATTAATCTGGTTTTCTATCTGATTCTTTTAAGAGTTGTGCCATAGAAACATGGACTTACTCATTTCCTCAAACGTTGCATCTGTCTCCGTTGTGCTGCTCTGGGCCTCCTGGTGTCTCCAGAGTAACCTTCTCCCTGTGAGGTGATTTTTCTCCCCTCTCTGTCTTCTCTGTTGAGCCTATGGATTTTCTTCTCTGTATAATTTCAGTGTGCCTGGATTTCATTGACCACATCTGAGTTAAATAATACCAGTTAACCCCAAGAACAAGGTTCAGATTTCAGTTACCACAGTATATTAACTGTAAGTAATTGCATAACTACAAAGTGTCCTCCCAGCTCTTCAGTCCACAAATCACTACCTAAACAACACATGTGTGCCACGGTCGCAGCCAACCATGTCACTTATTTCCTATTCTGACCGTGATTGGTCACTGAGCACCTGTACCCTCAGACAGCAAGCATGTCTTTGCCTGTTCCCCTAGAGGTAAATCCATGACATACTACAGAAATGGGTAGTTGATAGAGGAGCTTGGTCAATAAAGATGAATTGTTAGAAGTGACATTGAATGTGATTAGAAAGATTTGAAAAATGACAGTGGCAGGGTGAAGCAATGTAGGCCTACATGAGGTTATGATATCAGCCATATTGAAAAAGCCCAAGGAATATGAAAAACCAAGGTAGAGGCACTTTGACATTTTTTAATTTAAATTGCACAAGGAACAGAAAGCTGCCCGTGGTTTAAACGGAGCATTTACTACGAGTTCAGATTAAGGATTGTTTAAAGAAAAAAAGTCAGTTTGGCTAACATTCAGGTTGTGTTGAAGTTAGCTGCCTCCTTGAAAGAAAACAGTGATTATAAGGAGAGCAAAGAACTTTATTGCCACAGCTGGTTCCATCAATTCAGAAGTCATCACGAATTGACTAATGACTCTGGGGAGGCTGCTAGTGTGGATAAAAGTGCTGATGTGAAATTTGTACCCAGATTCTAAAAATTCAAGTTAAGGCAGGTGTTACGATGATTGTCAAGGAAGGCAACCATCAAGAACTTAAAGAACAAAAGATAGAGGATTGTGAAGTGATCATGAAGGATTTAAGAGATAGATGAACTTGCTTATAGGAGACAACACAAGAGCGTGATTTTAAAACCCATGTTTAGGGGTGCCTCAGGGTGGCTCAGTTGTTAACCTGCCTTCAGCTCAGGTCATGATCCCAGAGTCCCAGGTTTGAGCCCCGCATCAGGCTCCCTGCTTGGTAGGAAGTCTGCTTCTCCCTCTCACTCCCCCTGCTTGTGTTCCTTCTCTAGCTGTGTTCCTCTGTCAAATAAATAGAATCTTTTAAAAAATAAATAAATAAAAATAAAACCCATGTTTACCGGCCAGTTAGCTGTGGCCAACGAATTGGGGTCAGGAAAATACAAATGTGGGTACCTGGGGGTACAGTCTTGGAGTATGAGGGAGAGGTACCATAGGGCAAGGTTTTTATCTTAGTCCTTAAATGTGCTTACATGTTTGGGGTCGGAGATCCTTAGTTTAGAAGATGACATTTTGCCAGAAAGGGAGAAGCTTAGAAATGATTAATCTGATCCCTTGTTTTGTGAGATTTAGGCTTAATATAAAATTTAGAAGTTAAATGAAGATAATACAATGTTTAAGGATAGAATGTCAAGAAATATGATTTAAGAAACATGATAACTTGCATTCTGTGAATTTGGATTTTGCATTCTCCCCATACACCTTCAACTTCTTTTTGTAATGGAATATTTACTTCCCTAAAATTCTTATGGTGGGGGTGGAAGTCGGGAACTAGCAATGTTAGTTTTTTCTGATTATTTTGTAGCCTTGTTTATAGCTAAATTAGAAGGTGGATAAAAATAAGTGGTAAATTAGGAACTCCATTGTCTAAGTAAATACCTCTCCAAGTTAAGTGGGTTAGATATATTTAGAGTTTGCAGAGCTTAAATTCATAATTCTTGGCTTGAATTACTTTTAGGAAGTGTAATCTGCAATTACTCTGTAAGCTCTGATGAAAAAAGGAAGTCAAGAAATTTTGTTTTCTTTTGCATTTGCTTGAAAAGGTATTACCTTCTTAACTATAAAAGTAATATATGTTCATTATAGAAAATTTAGAAAACATAGGACAGCATAGACTGTATTTAAGTCACCGTCCTCTGGAGTGCTGTTAGCTATTACTCAGCAGTGTGTCCTCCCATTGCTTCTAGCCTCTTGGTGCTGCTCTGATAGTTGGTGTCCTGTTTTGGGTGGTCATAGCCCGTGCCATAGCAGTTGGTAAATAATGTGTGCAATCCAACTTCTCTGGATTGATTACTGTTAAAAATTCCGGCAACTGGAAGTTAGTTTTCCTATGTATTATAACCCTCCCCCGCCGTAATATTATATCCTGAATATCTGCCTAGGAAAGATGAAATAGATTTTCTTCCTCTATGAATTGCCCTCTTAAGGACTTTGCCCTTTGCTGGCTTTCATTGTTTATTAAATTTTGTAGTTACTCTCTTTTATCTCCCATCTTTGACTCTACAAACTACACATGTAGTTCATATCAGAAACAGAAAAAAGAAAAAGCTTGCCTCCTCTCCTTACTTGTTAGTGGGAAAACATACTTGTGCTTTTGTGAGTGAGAGGGAGCAGGATAAGCTTTTGGTAAGTAGCC
The DNA here is from genome assembly GCA_004023965.1 of Spilogale gracilis. Classification (NCBI taxonomy): domain Eukaryota; kingdom Metazoa; phylum Chordata; class Mammalia; order Carnivora; family Mephitidae; genus Spilogale; species Spilogale gracilis. The sequence continues at coordinate 35,666 of PITA01004923.1, read as the reverse complement.
TGATTTAAATGTAATCCTTGATCCAAGTGTCTGTCGATAGATGAATGGATAAAGAAGATGTGGTATCTATTCACAATGGAATATTATTCAGCCATACAAAGAATGAATGAAATCTTGCCATTCATGATGACATGGATGTAGCCAGTGGGTATAATGCCAAATAAGTCAGAGAAAGACAAATACCATGATCCCGGGTCTCCAGGATGATGACCTGAGCCGAAGGCAGTCGCTTAACCAACTGAGCCACCCAGGCGCCCCGAGCTACTCCAAGTTTATATTCAAACCCAATTCAGGTTCCAGTGGTCTTTGGTGAAATGGGTTAGGTGGGGACTGTTGGTCTAACAAAAGGTCAGATTAAAAGATCATATTAATATGATCTACATCTTAATATGTTTACAGAAATAAAGTAATACTTCCTAACCACTTGATTTTAATAGCTGTCCTGGTGTCCGTTTCTGCTCTAGGGCCCACCTAAAGCGGTAGTCTCAGCTCAAGATTGCTTATCCCATCTGTTTGTACTGTAGAGGCTTGAGTCCCTATAGCTTGGATCATTCAGAATTGAACACTGTTCTTTCCCTCATTAGCACTGTTGGTACAAATCATTTTGGCACATACTTGTGTAGTGTTATCTGCCTGATTGGACAGAAAGCACCTTGAGGCAAATACCAGTGTTTGTTGTTTTAATCTCAAAGTGTAGCACAAAATGTTGCACCCAACAGAAGTCTAAAAATAGATGGGTCCCATTCAGAATCTTGTGATCCATTTATAAATATGCCAGTTTAACAGGAAAAGAATAGTGGATATGGGCAATTGAGTAGTGAATCTCATGGCTGACACCTGCTTCAAAGTGTGGCCTTGTATAGTGCCAAAAATATCATATGACTCCTCAGAGTCAATTTTATCTTGGTGTAGAACCTTACTAAATATGTAACTGTGATCTGACTTAATATTTTTTTTCTTACTTTCACTAGCTAAAGTGCCTCTTTGGGTGTAGTTCTGTTTATTTTCTTCACAAGTCTTTACGGGCCAGGGGATTGATGCTACCACTGATTTCCACAAGATGGCAGACCAAACCCTTTTATTTTATTGCTAGGTTTCAAAGAATTTTTGACACTCACCTATGCTCTTAATTGCATTAAAGCCTTTTCTGCTCTTTCTTTAGATGGGCAGTTTCAAACCGAGAAATGCTCATAGCCCAGAACAGCTCCTTGGAGTTTAAACTACACAGACTGTATTTTATTAGTTTATTAATGGGTGGAACTACAAATCAGCGAGAGGCATTACAATATGCTAAGAATTTTCAGCCGTTTGCCCTAAATCATCAGAAAGGTGAGTCTGGAGTCAAATGTTTTTGATATTTGTTTTTCTGTTTGTTTGGGCATGGAGACCAACTCGGGGCTTGAACTCACGATCCTGAGATGAAGACCTGGGCTCAGATTGAGTCAGGCTGAGCCACCCAGGGACCCTGAATGTTTTTGATATTTGGAACAAACCCGTAGCCACCACTGGGATTTAAGTTTATCTTAAGGAGCTGTAATACATATTTGCTAATGAACTGAAACAATTGTAGACGATAATCACTTTGGGAAAAGGTCTGGCAGGACCTAGAAAAAAGTAAAACATCATTGCCTCTTGGATGAAAGAGGCATTGCGTTTTGGGGATTCCATATGTAAGAGATATGAGGAAGAGCGAGGCCACCCGCGCATGCTGCTGTTACTGCCCCCACAGAGTGTCTGAGGGTGCACCTGGGTGGCAGCAGTGACACTGAGTGCCAGGGAGGGAGGACTGGTGTTCTGCTCAGTTCTGTGGCCAGAGATCTGTGGTGGCCTTATTTATGACTTCATCTTTACTGCTCTAGACAATGGTAGTTATACTGTGCTCTATGTAAGAATAAAGTAGCCTGAGGTTCCTATTTAGTGCTTTCCTTTTCTTTCCCTTTCTCTCGTTGAAGGGAGAAACCAAGCTTAAGGACAAGAATTTTAAAAAGATGTTAATAATTCAGGCTGTGTCAGTTGGGGAAAATTTTCCTTTCTCAGCCTCCTACCCCCAGGCCAGCCCCTATTTCAGGCGTGATTAGTCGCACTTACAAACTGCTGCTGTTTTTGGGTAGACATTCAGGTTTTGATGGGAAGCCTTGTGTACCTGAGACAAGGGATTGAGAACTCACCGTATGTTCACCTCCTTGATGCAAACCAGTGGGCTGACATCTGTGACATCTTTACACGGGATGCCTGTGCCCTCCTGGGGCTCTCAGTGGAGTCCCCTCTCAGCGTCAGGTATGGAGATTAGCTGTGCTATTGAAATATGCATTGCTTTGTTTCGGTTTTTCTTTTCTTTTTTTTTCCTTTTTTTTTTTTTTTTTTTTTAAGATGTTATTTATTTGACAGAGAGAAACACAGCCAGAGAGGGAACTCAAGCAGGGGGAGTGAGAGAGAGAAGCAGGCTTCCCGCCGAGCAGGGAGCCCGATGTGGGACTCGATCCCGGGTCTCCGGGATCATGACCTGAGCCGAAGGCAGTCGCTTAACCAACTGAGCCACCCAGGCACCCCTGTTTCGCCCCTTTTTTCTTAATTTCTTGTCCAGTTCTTGATATTAAACCTGAAAAGAACATTTGTCTTTCTGAAGAAGAGTATAGTTGGTAGTTCAAGAGATCATCACAGTTGGCAGCGAAACAGTTTTAGAGCAGTGTGATTCGTGAACTTCTGGGTGTCCCTGAGAACTTTTTCCACTGTGTTGATATTTGCACAGATGGTACAGAAATAATAGTGGATTGAACTGCTTGAGCCTTAGCCCAGATCAGTGCAGTAGTCCCAGGCTCTGGAAGGACTCGCTATATTCCTCACACACTGTACTCCACCACACACTTGCAGTTAAAGACATGCTAACTTAAGACTGTTTTTTAAAAATGATTAGTTTTATTACATCCTGACCCCTAAGTACACATCTTTTTAGGAGTCTATGTGACAAAGTGGGAAGTTCTCCTAAAGCACTTCAGCTTTAAGCCAAAGTATCATGCTTGTCTCAAAAAACACTTGTATGTTTGAGTTTTATGAGCCAGTAAACTAGTTTGTTTTGTTTTGTTTTGTTTTTTCATGAAAGAGTTCTTACTTGAATCACTAAAAGGTAAATTAGAGTCAATTACACTTAGGTTTTTTTGGCAGATATTTTTTCACATGTAGGAAGAGAATCATGTCAAGGAAAGCAGCTGTCTTTTTGTATCTTTTAAATTCGTGAGTTTAAGCTATAATAGAAATTTTGAGAAACTGTATATGCCACTGTGGACTTGACAGGTTCCCAGTACTTTTCTGATGAGACTGGTGGTATTAATGAATTTGAGTTTTTTGATATTGTATAATGAAATGTGTTAACACTTAGAAGATCTTAGTTCACTGTGATCTTACAAAATTGTGTGAGTAGAAGATTCATTCACAGTACGAGACAGACAATTAGAGTTTAATGTGGCAGGGCACAGAAAGATTGAATGATAAGATTCAGATTCCACTTTGCAGCTAACCTTAAGGAACTATTCCTTGTTAAGTTTTGGTTAGGCATTAAAGGGGAATATCACAGTTACCTGAAATGGCAATTAACTTACCACGTATCTATTTAAAGCTAGATTTTTCTTTCCCATTTACTTCAGTCAAAAGAACACACTGCAACAGATTGCAGAAAAAGAGATAAGAATCCATCTGTCTTCTATCAAGCTAGGCATTAAAGAGATTTGTTAAAATGTAAAGCAGTGCCAGTCTTCTCACAAATTTATTTTGGGTTTGGAAAATATGGAAGTTTTGGGGGGGCAAGAATGTTACTTATAGCATATGTAATATAGTTATTTTTTTAAATGAATTAATATTTTCAAAATTTCTTGGCTTTAATTCAGAATGTAATAATGATAGCTATAACCCACCAAATGTCTCGTGAGATTCTTAATATCTAAGCAGGTAAGTGGGTCCTGAAACCAAGAAGTTTATGAACCTGATTTAAGCAAGTAACTTCTTTAGCTCTCTCCTATTTATTTAATTCCTCAAGTGTTTTGAATCCCTGCTATGTACCAGGCATTATGTGGGCTCCAGAGATGAGTAAGGTACAGTCTGCGTCCCATCGGGGGTTCCACCTGAGCACAGGAGACACTGATGTGGTTAATTACACTGTGTGGCCGGCTGCAGGCCAAGTTCTTGGGGGGAACAGATTGTGAAGTGGTGGAGATGGACGTGCAGGGAGTTGTTAGGTTCAGCCCCTGAGGGGAAATGAAAGCAGCAGGATTAGGCAGAGGGTAAGTTGGACTGCGATGTCTCAGCCCCTCCCTGAGGAGCTCTGGGGCTATGGTGGGCCTGTGGAATTGTCCCCAACTGGGACAACAGAGCTGGGCTTCTGTGTCCTCACACGAGCAGTCATCACATGTGACCCTGGTCAGGTGACTTGCTTCAAGTGAGGACAGTCCTGAAGAGCCACTCAGCTGAGAGTTGACTGCCAGCACTTCTAGATCTGAGAAGTGAGCACTTCTGCCCTGGACCGGGCAGAACCTGTGTGCAAAACCTGTCTCACAGTGTCATTCATGACTAATAAGCAGAGCCTGTTGAATCTGGTGGTTTTGTAAAATGTAAAGCTTTTTTGGAGTGCTAATTCAGCAAAGTGGAGGGCTCTGGGCCCTGTCCAATGGCCAGGGCCCTTGGCACATGGGGTCTGGAGGAATCGACATTTCCTAAGACCAGGCTGTCTGCCACCTGGCCTGGCACTGACATTTCCTCTTCTGCTCTCCCAGTTTCTCAGCAGGTTGTGTGGCGCTGCCGGCTTTAATTAATATCAAAGCTGTGATTGAACAGAGGCAGTGCACTGGCGTTTGGAACCAGAAAGATGAATTGCCCGTGAGTTCCACTTCCTGTTGGTTGTTTATTTTCTCCTGCCTTTAGAAGGACATGGATGTTAAGGATTTAAAATGCCTGTTTTGCCTTTTAACCAGAGAACATTATCGTCGCCATTCAGCCCAGATTCTTTTATGTTATGTGCAGACGTGATTGAACAATAGAAATGGAAAGCTAATACCTTTTGGAAGCACTGTGTTTGCTTTTCTTAAATTTTGACTTAGAAAAAAAGAATAAAATGTTGACTTAGAATGGCAGTGCACGCTCATGAAGGAAGACATCACGGGTGTGGGGGTAGACGCTGTAGCCTACAATATGTTCTGCAGTGTGGTGGACACACCCCTCACACTGTGATTCTTTTAAAATACAAAAGCAGTGAGGTCACTTGGTTGAATTTAGTTTTTGTTGTTGTTGTTGTTTAAGATTTTATTTATTTGACAGAGAGAAACACAGCCAGAGAGGGAACACAAGCAGGGGGACTGAGAGAGGGAGAAGTAGGCTTCCTGCCAAGCAGGGAGCCCGATGTGGGACTCGATCCTGGATCTCCGGGATCATGACCTGAGCTGAAGGCAGTCGCTTAACCAACTGAGCCACCCAGGTGCCCCTTAAATTTAGTTTTGTCTTAAGCATTGATATTTGTGAGATGATGGATTTGTACCATCAGATAGCACATAGCTGTTAAAATAAGGTTGTCCCTGGGACACCTGCGGTCATCAGTGGCCTTCCTGTGCGGTGTGTCCACTGCTCTCATGTGTGTCCACTGCTGCTCATGGAACAGACCATGATTTTAAACATCAGCTCCAGGGCGCCTGAGTGGTTCAGTTGGTTAAGCAACTGCCTTCGGCTCAGGTCATGATCCCAGAGACCCGGGACCGAGCCCCGCATCAGGCTCCCTGCTTGGCGGGAAGCCTGCTTCTCCCTCTCTCACTCCCCTTGCTTGTGTTCCCTCTCTGCCTGTGTTTCTCTCTGTCAAATAAATAAATAAAATCTTTTAAAAAAATTAAAAAATAAACATCAGCTCCAATCACTTGCCATCTCTACTAACTCTAAGCAGTGGTTGGTCCATCTCTAAAATGGGGACCATCCTTCTTTCTATGGGACTATTAAAGGTAGGGGTAATATTGGTATGCTTAGAATAATGTGGCACACATAGTAGGTACTCCGGTTTTGCTGCCATAGTAGTCATGACACAGAGTGACAGAGGTCACTGTATGTGAGTTTCCATCAGACCTCTGACAGTAGGCACTAAAACTCTGACTAGAATTATCATTCTTGTCACGGTTGTGTCAGAGATCCTAAAAGGATAAATATGCATTGGGGTTTTTGCTTCTTTTCCGCCACACCTGTGCACAGGTTTATCTGCAGTTACCTTCCAGCTGGTGACTGTCAGTTGGTTGCCCCAGCCTCTCCTCGGAGATCTGGTTTGATTAAAGACACAGGTGCATTCCCAGTGCTGGGTTGGTCAGGATACAGGGGGCAGACACCCTGCTTCATGGCTGCTCATTTGAACAAGTGAAAAGAACTTGAGCCTTCACTTGCTTTGCTGAGTCCGGTGCTTGCAAGAGTCTGGCAGTTTCCCAGCTGCGTTACGAGCATCTCTGACTTCTGGCACTAGCATGGAGCATGCTGAAATCTGAATTCGTCTACAAAGCCTGTGTGTCAGGGTGGTAAAGCAATGGGAGGTGGCGATCTGGCCATTTTTTCCCAGGATTATTCTGTCATGCTTTGTCAACTTTCTTGAAAGAGTCTGGGTAATAGACTTTATATAGCTATAACCATGTAAGAAGGAAAGAAAACAGAAAGAACTGACATTTGTAGAGCTTTTGCTTGTTTGTTTTGTTCACGGTGAAGGGAAATAATTGATAAACCTGGCATGGGCTCTGATCATGCAAAGTCTTGCTGAACTTGAGCTTCGAGTTCTTGTTTCAGGTGGTTTCTCTGGACCATTATACACAAAACATGGGCGACTCAGATCGGAAGCCTACACAAAAGTAAACCTTGTTTAAAATCTGCCTTTAAAGGAATTACTATTACACTGAATTTTCTCACCTAGCTAAGTGTGCTACAACAGGGTTTCTGGTGGGTTTTGCTCTTAGGGTATCTCCTGATGCATTTTCAAGAGTGTTTGACTTCTAGAGCATTGCCTCCCCCTTGACTCCTCAAACATCAGAATTTGGTTTGAAAAGTGGTGTTATAAATAGTTTTGAAGGTTGATTAGAATTATGAAGTAACACTTGTATCCCTAAGACTACCCATCTTTGAGGTGGGAGTGCTTAAAAAGTTAAATTCAGATGAGTAGACTGATAAATGTTTTTGCTGCCCAGTGCATATTAACATGTAGATGGTTTTCTGAAATATAACTTGAGGCTTTTTACTGTTTTTAAGATTGAAGTGGACCTTGGTAAAAAGTGCTGGTATCACTCTATATTTGCCTGTCCCATTCTTCGTCAGCAAACAACAGATAACAATCCACCCATGAAATTGGTCTGTGGTCATATTATATCAAGAGATGCCCTGAATAAAATGTTTAATGGTAGCAAGTAAGTGTCTGACTTTTTAAATGTTGATAAAAACATTTTTCTTTTGGAACTTAGTGGTGGGGTTGTACCCGATTTTTTTTGTCAGTCTTTTTATTTGTTCATAAATTTGATGTTAGATTTATAAGCTGGTTCTTTAGTCTTCACTTTTGGGGTGGGCAGTACCTTGTCATTGTTCCTCCACCTTTAGATGAAATGTAATACATCATATATTGTTCTAAACTTTGTTTTTTCTACTTAATGGTGTATCTTGGAGGTCTTTTGAATGCTACAGAGAGAGCCCTCATTCTTTTTTAAAGTTGCAGAGTATTCTTCAATGTGGAAATGTGATCATTTATTTAACCAGTTCCTTATCAATGAACCTTTAACTTTAAAGTGAATTAATTTATCTACATGTGAGACGTAAACTATAGAATTAGAATTGCTAATTCAAAGAGTATATACATTTATAAGTTTTTACCCATAATGGGCCCACCTTATAAAAAGAAAAGTCTCAAAAGCCCGGGTCTAGCTTAGGCAGTTTGAACGTTTTTCATTGGAGTTCATTTCATACCGGGTATGGTAAAGCCTTCCCTTTGAAAGAAGGTCCTGGCATGTAACGAAGCTCCCTGTGCCCTTCCCAGACCGTGCAGCAGCCCCGCGGGTGCAGTGGGTGGTGACTGGAGCACACCGCTCTGTGCAGGGCCTTTGCAGGCTCCGTGCCTTGTCGGTGCCGCAGCTCAGGTCTCATTTGCTTCACGTGGACTGCATTGTGTCACCAGGACACTTGAAACTTGTATAAAGACAGGAAGAACCTAAACTTTGGAGGAGAAGAATTGGATTGACTTTTAAAACCTCAAAAGCAATTTTCAAAACCATTATCTTTGTCTTGTTTACAGAACAGTTTTCACTAATTTCTACTGAAGAGGAGCCTTCAGTTTAGCGTCTGGCTTGATTGGTGTTTATTTGACCCTTGAGAGCTTGGCTGTTATATTAAAGGGAAAGCACAGTTGACCCTCAAAACAAAATACAGATGTGTGTGTGGGGGGGTAATTGTTAGAGACATTCTGTAGACGAAATTGATTGCTCAGTACTGATCCTGTTCCTTGATTCAGTATTTTCTTTCTTGTCTTTAGATTAAAATGTCCATATTGTCCGATGGAACAGAGTCCAGGAGATGCCAAACAGATATTTTTCTGAAGAAATCACTTTAATTTGCAATTTGTAAGTGAAACTGAATTGTGGCGCATTTCAGAAGAGAACGTTCCATTTAATGCAGCTAACTGAGGACTCCCGTGTTTATATAAGCTAATGCTCCAGAAACTTTGCCAACATTTTAGTGTATACACACACTGAGGGGAGTGCTCCAGATGGATATTATCATAGGGCTTTATTATATTCTTGGTCTTCATTTTTGATCAAGTAAATACACCAGCAGTTGTCATTCAATGCAGGTTTTTGTACTTAATTATATGGTGATTTTTTTACTTTTTAAGAGCAGAAACGGAACTCAACCTCCCTGCCATGTGTTTAATATTTCTCCTGCTTTTGCTTTTGTCATTTCTTGATAATTGTAAGGTTTGAGAATGTTTGTGAAAAAGTTTTACTTCCTGTTATGTATACGTAATTAAATGAAAATTCTTCAGAAAAGTTTGAAAAACTGAATTGTGGTTATAAAACTAATTTGCATTTTTTTTGCTTAAGGAAGAAAGCTGTGATAGATTCCCAATTTGCTTTTTGATGTTTTCCTCTGCTCCAGCTCTCACCAAGAAGTCAGCAGACCTGCATTTGAGCTCTGCTTGTAGCCCTAGCGGGCTGTCTCTTTCAGATTCCGTCATGAATTTAGCAGGTTGGTGTGAGAAGAGAAGTCTTCCACTAGAACAGAGTGGAAGGAGTACTATTGTTTCTTTGCTTTTATTGCCAAGAGGTGCTTGTTTTAAAAGTGTGTTCAATAAAATGAAATTCTGAAGTTAGAGGTGTTCTTAAATTAATATTTGCTCTCTTGGTTTTGGTAGCCCTATTCTCTGAAATCTGCCTTCAGGACTTGGCTGTCTGTTTCATTTGTATATCATTGCAGACACAGTGTTGTTAGCGTGTATATATGTGCACCAGCATCAAACATTGTGTATCTGGAAGGGAAGAAGCATGTTCCAGTCCTAAAATGCAGTTACAGACTCATTACTTTAAATCCTTAAAGTTAGAAGTTAGTGTATTTTCTGTAGTGCAGAATATGTTTATTGCTGTTTTTGTGTTTGAATAGTATACTGTTCAATGCCTCTCTTCTGCAAAGTGTATCATCTCATTGGCTGTGAATCTGTATATTACTCTGATGGATACAGATGATGATCTTTTCTCTTGTGAGGTATCTTCATTTATTGCACTGTCCAGAAATAGCATTGTGTAAGAGTCTTTCTCTGTATGATGACAGAACTACATGGAAAGGACTTCTGTGGACATACTTCTGACTTAGACCCGTTAAGTCACTTCATTATGAGAAGAATATTATATGGAAATCACCAAATATTTTGCAACTTTATTTCATCTGACATGGAACTGAACATCATTATAGGAAAACTTTGATGAGAAAACAAAGAAAGAAGAAAATACAGAAGGAAAGAAGACCATAACACTTTGCATTTAAACTGCCGATTGGTTTCTTCTGCAGGGAGGGAGAAGACAGGCTTGGTGCTGAGTTCCCTAGAAAGTGTCAGCATGTGCAGTTGTATTCTGGCCCGCATGGTTTGTCCTGAGCAGGGATTTGTCTCAGAGGAAAGAGGCACCGCAGGAGAGCCCTGCTTGGCTGCTGTGTGTGGTCAGGCTCCCTCTGAGTGCTGCCGTGCGCCGGGTGGATTGCAGGAAGGCTGTCTGGCCTGCTCAGAGCGGGTGCCTGCTCTGCTTGACCGCTGTCTTGCTGGCCCTGCCGCGACTCTAGGTCTGTGTTTCAGCTTGCCTGTTGGAACCCTCCCTAAAGTTTCCCCTCTCTCCACTAAAGCAGTGAAGGCAGAGAGCAGAGAGAAGCTCCTTGGACTCCGTAAGAGAAGGTAGAGAATTCCGGCAACTCTGGCTGAGGATGTAAATCTCATTTATGACCGATATTTCCCTTTGAGTTAGACTCCAGCGTATTTTTTTTTGTTGTCGTTACTACTTTTTTCCTCACTAGGCCAGATTCAGCTTTACTCACAACTTATTCTCACCTTTACACCTCAAACACTTACAAAATATTTAGGCTTCACATAAGATTTGTGCAACCTAGATGTCGTGCAAGAGCTGGTGGTAAATAGGTTGGGGGCCAGACACTTCACGTAGTCGGCTTGGGCCACTTTAAAGGACAAAAACCAGAACTCTGCTTTGTCCCTCTCCCAGTGTTGGGAATCCTGTTGACAATTTTCTGTGCAGTTCATGAAACTTAAAAAAAAAAAAAAAAAAGCATGCTTTTAACTGAAGCATTTGATTTTAGAGTTTCTCATGTAAGGTCCTTGTAGTCCTGCTGGACATGGTAGGGCCAGAAATTTGAAACTCTTGATTTGACAGTTTAACATGAAAATTATGTCTTGTGACCTTTAACTGAATGCATGGACTAAAACATTGGTGGCTAAATGTGAAGGAGAGGTGGATTTGAAAAGGCCAGACCTTAACCAAAGATGCTGAAATACATGTTGTTTCTGCTCTAGAAACAGCTTTAACGGTGGTGTACGGACCGTGTCATCGAGGCTGTGTGTGTCAGCCTCGCGGGAGGGCGCTCTTCATCGCACACGCCCTGCCTCCGCTTGCAAAAGGTCATCATAGAGCCAAGGTTTTCTAGAGTCAGACTCATTATAATGATATACATTGCAGAGTTTCAGAGTGGTTTCCGCAGTTTCCTTAGGAACCATTCCATTTATCGGTCATGGACAAAGGCCATGGGACTATGCTAAACCAATAAAACCTTATTAGAACCTTAGATTCTGATTTAGCCAGAGCATCTGTGCTTTCAAGTACAACCTGAAGGACAGCGGCTAAGTTTGTCTTTCGATCTTTTTTCTCCTTCATGTGATTATCACAAATACCGTTTCTGTTGTTTTGGTGGTGATTATGTGAGACTTCTAATACATAAATGAACGGGTATTGGTGCCTCTTGATTTTAAAAAATGTTGAAGAGTCACCTCATATTCATAGGGTGTGTGAGTATTTTATGAGTGTATGAGCATTTAATTGAAAATAAGAAAGGTATGAAGTTAATCTTTTGATTTTTCTGTAGCAGCTGATGTCTACAGAGACACTAAAACCCACACCAAATTATGTGGGGAATGAGGATCCTTTTTCTCTCCAGGTAGTCCCACAGGTATGTAGTTTGTTCAGTATTCTTTATGCTGTGAGTTATTTCCACCTCAGTGGTTCAGCCTTTGGGACAACAGAAACTGCAGAAACCAAGGTCTCTTGGTCATTCGCACAAGACAAGCTGCTGGTAGACATTAGCCCTCTGGTTTTCCAGTTCAACTTCTGATGAGCGAACTGACAGTCACGCTGGTCAGTTTGCTTAGTCAGCAGACTCAGGTTATTTTCAGGGAAGGCATGGTTTGGTTAATTTCGTCACTAGGATGTGTAAAGTGAAGACACAAACCAAATACCTTTCATTACTTAACGCTACGTCCATTATTCTTGGTAACACTAGAATGCTGCGGTCTTGAGGGAATGTTGGCAAGGAACACATACACAGAAGGGTTGGTGCTCCATAAGCCTGTCCAGCTATGGCAGGTTTTATGTGGTACAGTAGTGTTTACCGTAAGCAGGTACAAACTTCACAAACTGTTCTTACTGAACTATAACTGAATAGATACCAAAAATAGAATGACAAATGTATTTTAATAGCAGATGAGGCAGTTAGTTTTAGGGTGAGTTTTCCGCTGTTATAGGAAGAGAAAACAGATTTGTTTTTGAGACGTTTCCCTCTACAGTGCTAAACTGTAGTGAGCGTATGCTTCATTTACTTCCGAAGAGGCAACAGCAGCTGGAATTGGCTTACAGCACATGCTTTGTTTCATGTTGTGGGTGAGGACTTATACTCTTATTCAGCAGTCACTTCACGTTCTCCAGCAAGGCAGATGTGGGGTTCACTAGGATTTAGTGCCTGATCTTTTCTTTTGGGAAGGGGTGGGAGTGAATGTAGCGGGGATGGGAGGGAAGCAGGAGAAGAAAACGGGAGTGTGAGTGAACGTGCATGTGTCTGAGACTCACCGTTCCCCTACCTGTGTCCGGCAAGGGGCAGGCATTCAGTGTATCTTGCTCACGACTGCAGTGTGCATGTATTTTTGTTTCCCTCCTCCGTCTTTCCTGAACTCACACTAAAAGGATTCATCAAATCATCTTGTTCAGATGGCTCAGGATTGTATTTCTTTTTGCTTACGCTGTGCTCTTGGGTTCTATAGTATTTCTATAATTATGTAACAAGAATAGTGTTGCACTGTAATCTATCATATAGAGCTATATGTATGGAAAATTTTGATCAGTTTTTTAAGAAATGTATCCTGTTTGCAAAGGCACAATAAAGTTGCATCTTATAGACTATAGGCAATAAAGCTAACAATAAACCTTATTTAACACAAACCATATCCATATTCTCTGTTCATTTGATTTTGGACAAAGTCCACCATATCCAGTAGTTTCAGGGACTCCATTTTGACTTAAAAAGTTCTGATATACCTAATTTATAAATTTCAGACTGATAAAATAGAGTTTTGGAAAACTATAACAAATGCTTTGTTAATGTGTGTATTCCTATGTAAAACACATGGCTTCTCCTGTGTATATTTTTAAGAATTAAAGAAATGCACATTTAAAAAGTGTTTTGTGGAACCAGTCTGTGTAAACGTGACAGGTCAGAGAGGCAGAGGGAGGGAGTATAGAGGTGTTAGTTGTAAGAAGACAACATTGCCGCCTGCATTTGCTAAGGATCTGAGTGTCAAGAATTCAAAAAACATCTTTGTGTCCATCCTATCCTGTTTCTGTGCCACCAGCATTAGAAGAGGAGGTGGCTGGGCACCGCCGTCCCTGATTGCTAGGAGGGATTGCATTCGTCCTCTGGATGGGTGGGACCCCTTGGGCTGGGGTGCTAGCATATGACTGGGAGGAGAAGCCCTGGTGCCACTCTCCTCCGGCTGTTGGTGGAGTGGGGCATGGGGCATGTGCAGTCGGCATTGCCTGGGAGAACACCAGGCTTAGCTGTCGATCCTATTTAGTGACAAGCTTATGTGGTGGAAACCTATTTGTGCTGCTTTTGTATATATTTTTTAGACTCATTCTTAACTGAGATGTTAGAATGTTTCCTGCTTGAGAACAAGTGTGAGTCCCATCCAGTTGCATTTGGAGCCAGTGGCTCAGGTGCTGCCCAAAGACACCACCTCTCCCTGCAGCATTTGGGGCTCTCTCGGACTCAGAGTGTGACCTCTAGTGGCAGCAGCATCACCTGAGAGCTCGTGAGAAATGCAGAACCTCGGGCCACAGCCCAGATTACTGAATCCGAATCTGCACGCCTGGGAGGAAACTGGCTTCCCTTACAAGGGGCCTCTTGGATGCTCCCTATTTTGCGAAGTATCCTCCCTCTTCAGGGACAGGTGAGGATCACATCTACAAAACAAAATTTACCCTTGATGACTAAGCCCTGAGTCATCAAGAAGAGTTAAATTTAGTGTGCTTTGAACTCTGTTTTAGTACTGTGATTTTAAAAACCAGTGCATTTCTTTAAGCCTCCAGACATTTGAAGGGGGTACTGTATTTGCAGCATGGTAAAATATGTTTCCCATCCCCTCCCCACCAAAATGGGCAAGGACGATCACCAAAGATGTAAAATAATGGATTTTTGTAATGGTAAGATAAAGACTGAAAATGTACCTTTAGACCAAACAGCAGCTCACCCCCTGGTAGAGGCTTTTGTGACAGTCTCCTAGCAAACAGAAATGTCACTTCACAGAGGACCCACCTGACTTTGTTTTCTGACACCCAGTAAGAAAATCTCACAACTCTATACACAGAGTTTATAGCTCTGAAACACGTTTTATAAAACAAATGTTTCCAGTGTGTCATGACACTGATATTTTCAGTTTATTTGTTAATGTTCATTAAGACTCTAAGCTAATTTTATGACCTGCTAATGATTCAAGATCCACAGTTTAAAAAACCTTGCACTGGGACACCTGGGTGACTCAGTTGTTTAAGCGTCTGCCTTCTGCTCAGGTCATGATCCCCAGGGTCCCAGAATTGAGTCCCATATCAAGCTTCTTGCTCAGCGGAAAGCCTGCTTCTTCCTCTGCCTGCTACTCCCTCTGCTTGTGTGCTCTCTCTCTCTCTCTGACAAATAAAATATTAAAAAAACAAACCTTGCATTAAGGAACAATGGTAGAACCATTCACAAAGGCACTCTGAAATCTCAGTCAAGATACATGATAGTATTTTATTCATTCTTCTTTTAAAAAAATGCTTTCCAAAAAGCCTTGCCCTTGAGTATTTCTTATACTCCTATGAATCATCTTCTATACTAACAAATATAACACACCTAAGCATTAAGTATTATCTAAGCAAGAGCTCCTGTGTGTCAGAGAATTTGAGTTTCTTTGGGAAAGTCATAGTGCTTCATGCTAATACTGGCTTAGAATCCTTTCGTTTAGTAACTCAAACAGATGTATGTATGTTAAATGCAGAAAACATTTAATATACGATGATATGACACCTTTAGTCATTCAGCATGGGATTTTTAAGTGCCAGGCACCGAGAGAAAACGGTACTTGGCGTCCTGGAGCTTAGGGAGTGCTGGTAGTTAGAAAAAAGGGAAGCACCAAGCACCAAAACCCTTGTAGTGAGGTTAGTTCCCACCGGTAACCTATCTACACCAGAGGACGATGGGAGGGAAGAGAAGGGAGATATGAATAAGTGGCGTATTTTTAAGGCTCACTCTTGCTACGGTAGCATGGGATGTGGTTGGGCACGGGATGAGGTTAGAGCAGGGAAGGCCAATCCAGTAGGTAAAGTGGATGTTGAATATTGTAGGTCCTGTATAGTATTGTGAACAAGACAGACTTGGTCTCAGTAAAGACCAAGATAATGTAAGAGTGAGAGAATGAAAATCTAGCAAGGAGATGTTTTTGTCATAAAATGTCAGTGCTCCCAACCCTTCTGTAATTCAGAGAAGCAATAGTGATGGGCTTCCTTAATCTGGTGTTCTAAAATACATTCCCAGCCTTTCTGTTGCCTGCATTTTTTAGAAGGGTGATTTTTTTTTCTTCTTTTTTTCCAGGATTTTATTTGAGAGCACGTGTGTGCAAGAACACAAGTGTCAGGGGAGGGGCAGAGCAAGGGGGAGGAGCAGACCCACCACTGAGCAGGGAGCCCAATGCAAGCTCCATCCCAGGACACAGGGGTCATGCATGACCTAAGCTGGAGGCAGACACCTAAGTCACCCAGATACCCCTAGAAGGGTGAATTTCTAACCTCACACTCTCCTTCTGCCTATTTTCTACACCATGTGGTTTGTGTGATTTTCTGCCCATTTCTAGTCAGAAAGGGTCTATTTAACTCCATTTGAGGACTACACTCAGCTACCGTGCAAGGACCACAATACAAGTAAAGGACTTTGATGTCATTTCCCTCTAAAAGAAAAATGTTCTTTAAAAGGAAGCCTGTTATTTGTCAGTGTTCAAGACTAATCATTTTGGGAGCTTTCTCCCCTTCTGAACAGCTTAGAAATACATTTCAGGTTTCCATTCATTCTTAAGACCATGTTACTTTTAGTTGTTTTAGATCAGTGAGCTAATCAGCCCTCAAGAGGAATTTCATAGGAAATTATTAAATCATCCTGAAAGCCTTGAGAAGTAGATCAGGAAATCTGGGCGGATGGCCTTTGACTTCACTAGCGTGTACCGGTTAGCTGGCTGTGAGGGACCAGGTAGTCTAGGTTTTGTGGGGTGACTGTGCCATCAGGGACCCAGGCTCCTGGCATTTTCCACAGCCTTCATGTGTAGCCTGTTTCCCCTCTTTGTTAGTTGTAACCATGCTCTAGTCAGGGAGGAGGAGGAAGAGTGGGGAAAGAAGCAGCTTCCCATTGAATTAGCCTTTTGAACAGTTTTTCCTGGAAGCCCCATCCAATGACTTAATAGCCACACTTGGCTGCAGGGAAGTCTGGGAAATGTCTGGGCACAGCGCCACCTGTAGTACCATGAGGGTTTTGCTGGTAAGGAAGAAAGGGAGAAGGGTTGTTGGAAAAAAATCCCAAGTCTCTACACACTTGCCAGTGCCTGGGGGCCAGGAAACAGCTGATGTTTCCTTCACATAAAGGAATTAAGCCACCGGCAGCAGCCCTTGGTGCAGCCTTCCACCTGCCTGAGACAGGAGACAAAGGAAGAGTTGGCCATCTCTTTGAGCTGCATTTCTTGGCCCCTCGTGGTATTTGTGTTGGAAGCAGGGCTCTTAACCTGACTTCAGACAGGACTCCATTTGTTTGATTTCACAGCAGATGGTGACCTTTGTTTTGTACCTGGGCTCCATAGATGTAAAAAAATGGTTTTGGGTGCTTACACTCGTGGTGGCTCAGCAAAACGTACGCAGTTGTCGAATCACTATGTCGTACCGTGTGTGTCCACTACACTTCAGTTAAAGAGAAAAGCAGATGATATTCAGGAGAGCAGAGCAGCTAGGCATTTGGGCTGTAGGATTAGACCTGAGCTCAAATCTTGATCCCACTGCCAGGCTGCTGTGTGATCTCCGGCAAACATTCGAAACTTCCAATGCCTTAGTTTTCTCATCTGTAAAGAAGAATGGTAACCATTTCTACTTCTGAGTCCTGATGAAGCCCAAATAAGGTCCCATGGTCGGAGGTAAATAACTGGTACCTGTTATTTTATTTATGTCACTAAAACATAAGAACGAATGACACCTACGGATCACAACCACTGAAGGGAGAGCGGAAGCAGGGATTAGGAACTGGTATGCAGGAGGGAGGTTGTCCGAAGGGATGGGGACTTGAGTAGGTGCTGAGGTGGCATATAGTAGAGCTCGTGCATTTTCTACTCTGAGGATGGTGGAGCTGTCTTGCAGCAGGGGGTGGGGGGATGTGAGGGGCGGCCCTCAGCATGTGAGGCCGTGGGGAGCTTAAGTGACAGCAGTTTGTGTAGGCTGTGTGTATCTGGGATGGGCTCTCTTGGGGTGAGAGGCCTAGGAAGGGTTGTCCTCCTTAGCGCTGGGGCCTGAGATCCCTGGTATATGCATAATGTGTTCTGGCAGAAACGGTTACCGTTTTTGAGACTAGAAATTGGGAGAATCAGACCGAGATGGCTGCATTCATAGTGTAATAGGTACTACGCTGGTTTTGAAAAATGCAGTACATTGTTTTCAGTATACGTTTTGTTAGTGTGTTCCAGGAGCTCTTCTAGGCACTTAAAAATACACATAAACTCATATATCCTTCCCAACAATGCTTTGAGGTGAGGACTGTCATTGCCCCCATTTTACAAGTGGGGAAACTGAGGTTTTGAGACCTTAAGTCACTTGCTAGAGAACAGAGAGTAAGTAGCAGAGCCATGAAGCTGCTCTCAGAACTCTGATTTAACCTAACCGAAGGCAGTTGTGGCCTCCTCAGCTCCTTTGATGGAGAGACAGCTCAAGCCTGCCTTTAGGAGCAGAGTAAGTGTGGCCTGCCCCTGGTGGTCACAGTATTGGGTGATGGGGGGAGGGCCAAGGGGAGACTTGCAGTCAGCCCGGCACATCTCCCTGTGCCATTGGTTGAAGAGCCACGGGGGATGTTCAAGTGTGGCATGGGTTCTCTGAAGGGCAGTTTCACAACCAGAGAAACAAATGACAAGGTTCTCTGGTTTCTTTCTTCTACAAATGGAGTATGTTTTTTGTTAAATGAATATTTGTTCAGTGAGCCACCAAGCTGACTGAATGGAGAAGTCATTTATCTACTTCCTGTTTTTTAGGGTCCAAAAAATGTAAATTAATAGGCCCAGTGTTCAGGCTAGAAGCCGGCAAGTGAAATATGACTTGGACCTGACACTGACAGCTTTGAACTATCAGGTGCTCCTGCTGCAAGTGCAGAACGAAGGCTGGATGTCTGCGGTCACAGCAAGCCCTGAGCCCAAGCTCACAGCCATCTTCACTATGCCTTCCGCCTTGGCCTGCAGCTTGTTTTTCTATTTTCCCCCTGGTTCTGAGAGTCAACTCTCATGAATAACTTTTCCCATGTTAATTTTTTTCTCTTTTTTAAAGTAGCCTCCACGCTCAACATGGAGCTCAACACAGGGCTTGAACTCACGACCCTGAGCTGAGATCAAGAGTTGGACACCCAAGTGACTGAGCTACTCAGGAGCCCCTGCCATGTTGGTATTTTTAATCTCCGAAATAGTGTTTACCATTTTAGTTATAGTAAGTGAAACTTTTTAGGGGATAGGAGAAAATCAGTAAGTATTGAACCCTCTCTGAACCTCCCCAGTGTGGCTTCCCAGCCACTCATCACCTGTGCTGCAAGTTAAAGAGGAAAAACCTTTTTCCTGTCTTCACGCTTGCCTGGGTTCTTTGAGATTGGCTCTCCATGGCCATCCTCTCAAGGATCTCCCATAAGGAGGCAGAATGTTCCTTGTCCCCCTTTCCAGGAAACCCAGGGACAGGCAGCCTCGGAGTCTGGAGCCCTCTCTGAACTGTCTCAGTCACTGGATTGGTTTGGGGAAGAAGGGGCCAAGGGCAAGACTTTGTCTCATGGGAACTTGCTTAGATTTCACTTCTGCTTTTTCACACTTGGGGTACCTTTTTCCTCTTGATTTCTGTTCTTTAAAAGTGTCTTGGTTTTAAAAAAATTAAGGTTGCAAGAGGCAGTTTCGAGGGCAGGGAAAGTTCTCTGTTGATCCGATGCTGGCTGAGTGTGCTCATTTGATGATGTCTTGGAGCTGCTGTACACTCAGGATTTGGGCAGTTTTCAGTATGTATATTTTACCTCAACAAGAGTAAAGATTTTGTGATTTATTGCAAAGAGGAATATTTGCTCATCTGTTACCAGGAAAGAACAAAAGACAAAGTGATGTCAGGAGAGGCTGATGGGAAAATGAGGAGTCCACAGTGAAAGTGGGGACCCAATAATTTTACTTTCAGGGTTTTAGCCTAAAAACACAAAGACATGTGCCAAGTTTTGGTAGTGCCATTAATTGTAGTAGTGAAAAACTGGAAATTGGAAAATTAAATGCAGAGTAATATATAAATAAAAGTTGGCACAATAAAAAATGGCATGCTATTTTGTCATTAAAAAGGATGTCATCAATGTTTATTAAAGCCATATATAAAAAGCAGAGTGTAATCCCATTTTTAAAAGTTGGAAGTAGGTACTTCACATATATGCATAGAAAATCATCAGGAAGAATGTACATCACACTATTAACAATGGATTACACCTGAGGTAAAGAATTATGAGTGGTTCTTACTTCCTCATCTGAGTTTTTTCATCCAGTGAGCACTCGTTGCCTGTTCAACTCCGGATGAGAGGAAACGCATGTGGAGTGCATCAGGTTTGGCTCTCCGCCTCCTCCCCAGAGTCCTTTCTGTCCCAGCCCCACATCAGCTGGTCCAGGATAGGCCATGCCGGTGCTGGCAGCTCTGTTAGCATTCTGCCTTTCTGCACTGTTGGAGTCATCAGTGTTCCAGGAGCACGATCAGATGTGGTGTCTCAAGTTTAGAGGCTCAAGAGGAACTCTGTTGAACTGTACTGAGGCTCAGATCATACTTGCCAAGGAGTGGTCTCTCCTCTTTCATGGGCCCCTCTGCACTGCAGGTGTTGGGAGAGCAAGTTTGCCTCCACTCGGGGGTTTCCCAGACATTGTCTTTAGAGATTGAGTTTTTCATTTTCCGGGATTCAGTTTACCCCTTCCACTGTATCGGAGGACTTCCTACGCCATGCAGTTCCACATTTCATTATTAAAAAAGTCTGGTAGGATTCAACCACATTTCAGAACTCTGTAAAAGGCAGAAGTTCTTCTATGTTATAACCTCCTTGGGGCTGTGGGTCTATCACTGCTGCTCAAGAAGTCACTTGTTCCCTTAGGTTTTGAGACAGCACCCCCCACACTGAGACAGACACCTCCAGAAGAAAGACATGAGTGGTTGGAGCAAGAGCCCTGAGACTTGCTGTGACTCTGCTCAAGCTGCTCCCCATCCCTGGATGCCAACTGAAGAAGTTTGGACCGAATCATGCTGAGCACCGCTCCCTGCCCCCACTCCTAGCTCTAACCACCAGATACTGAGAACATGGCTTGCATGCTCTGGCCGGCCCACTCTACCCCAGAGCGTGCACAGAGTGGGATCGTCACCCTTGTGGTGTACTGTAGATGTACAGTCTTGTTTTGTGTCACCTCAGGAAAACACATAAAGAAAAAAATCACCCTTCCCACCCCACCCCCACAAAAATAATACTGAGAATGGATATATAAGGAAGGAAGGACTGTTGCTGTTCTTGTAGAGAGAATTCTGTTTGGTCTTGTAGTAGCGTAGCACGGGGCCCATCTCCAGGTTAGATGTATTTCTCTGAAGGGCTGGGCTTGCCTCCTGGTCTAACCATGGGCCTGAAAGAGAGGCAGACAATCAACCGTGATTGCAGCAAGAGCCCCCACAACGTGATAACTGCATCCATCCATGTTTCTCCGTCTGCCCCAGCTCCCCAGCCCCTGCAGGGGGGCTTGTCCCTGGAACACCAGCATGGGACTGGGCGAATGACGTCAGCAACCCTGTCAGGTGCCTTCCATGGGCCATCTTGCTGTCACAACACGAGGGGGGGAGGCACTGGGGAAACGAGATTTAAGAGCTTGCCCAAGGTCACATGATTAGGAGGTGATGGAGCCAGATCTGAACCTAGTTAGTCTAGCTTCTGAGAACCTTTGTCGGGGTACCCATGGAGGTGAGAGGGAGGCTGACAACTAAAGTTATCAGTTGAGCTGGTTCTCTGTCCCCAGGGAAGGTGTGAGCAAGAGCTGCTCTATCTCGCACACAACCCAAATTTGATGTCCCACTAAAAATGTGTGTTAATTCAGGACTGGGCCAGCACCTCCTGAATGGGCTGATTCATCATGAACGTCATGTCTACGTATACCATCCTTCAGACCTCTCCAGAAGCTGAGCTGCCCTCAGTCATCACTGAGTATGTTAACTCAGGCATGTGAATCCTTCAGATACGTTTACTCGGCATAGCTTTGTATTCCAAGGGCAGGGTTTTGTTCTCGGTTCATTTCAAAATGAGAATTTTCAGAGAAGATAAAGATAAGGGATGATTCTCCTCCAAAAGCTCTCAGCTGCACTCCAAGTACTTGCAAATGCTAAAAAATTTTTCTCTGTTTTTAAAGGGTCTTTATCCCCCTTGTTGTACCATTTTTAATACAGGCATTAGAAGTTCATTACATTTCCATTGTTAAAAATAATGATACATATTTAAAAACTAATCTTATATGAGATGGTGAAATCTCTTTGTTTTTGCTTGTTTTTTCCTCATCATTTCAGAATGATCACGGGCTAGAACTGGATCGGGGAGTCACTTGGGTTGCCAGATAGCTAACTGCTCCTGCCTTTGGTTCCCTTTTCTTCCATTCTAGTCCTTGGTGGTAAATCAAGGCACTGCACTGGCACAGGGAAATTAGGAGCCTAGGCCATTGTTTATTTGGTTCCCTGATAAAAGATTGGCTCTTAAAACAATCATCTTTCAAAAATCTAGAACAAGCAAATAGGGGGAAAAAAACGTTTTCTTAAGAAAACAACAAAACCCAATTGGAATCATGCAGATAAAGAGACCTCAGATTGTTTGAGGTGCTACTTCAAATGGGATTTTTGGTGCTAGGCCAAAGAAAATGGGGATTTACGGAAGTCATACTGCTCTCCCCATCAGCCCAAATTGTGTCTACCATTTCCTCACCTTGCCAGCCTTGTGCCGCTCTTTGCTCAGAACTATGCTGACTCCTTGCCCCCAGAATTCTTTGCCATGGCTTCTCTCTGGGAAAGGAGCCCACCAACTGCTGCTTGGGAAGCTAGGACCTGAGCCTAGGGCTGCCCAGAGTTAGCAGGCCCAGGGGTTTTAAGACTCACCTGGGACATTTGCAAACCCGTCTTCGGTTCCCTGGATAAGAAAAAGAAGGAGTAAAAAGACTGGCTCCCCATCACTAATAGTCCCCAAAGAGATTTCCTCCTTCCCTTTTCCTATTTCTTTAGGATTATAAGTCTTGAGCACCAGATAAGAGCTGCTTTTCCATTCCTCTTCTCATCAATTTTTAAAAGCATTGCAAATACAGATGTGGGCTAAGATGGCTTATTGTACAGTCACCCACAGTGGGGCACAAAGTAGGAGGGGGTTCACCAGGAGGTGGCCCAGGGTAAATCTCAGCTGGTCATGGTTTTGACTCAATCTTCCTGGGCACTAGTCTCAGGGCCACCAGGGCACACCCTCCCTGATCAGCGGTTGTGATAAGCCAGAAACTGCACTCAATACAGTCTTCGCCTTCACCAACAGAACACAATTCTGCCGCTCTGGGGATAAGGGCTCTGTCTTTCTAAAAACGTCCCAGAGAGTGGAAAGACGAGTGGGAAGGTGTTTCCCGAGTTCTGTCTCCAAGAAAGAAAGGGCTGTGCCTGCCCCTACAGCGCAGCTTGGGTCCCAGAAATCTCCATCCTATCTCGCGGCAAGTGCAGCCCGGAGCAAGCAGCGCGGGAGGAGGAAGTGGGGCAAACCGTCTCCCCACCACTCCGTGCGCCCATGGAATTTACTGTGGTTGCAGATGATGGTGATGACCAGTGACAGGAGAAGGACGGCGCAGGTCCCAGCCAGCGGTGCCCAGATGTAGATTTCACAGGCGAAGTCCAGCCCACCTTTTGCTACAGACACCAAAGACGCGGACGTTTAGGAACCGGCCCGGGTCCTCCAACCCACACCACCAGTTCGGGCCTGTCCCTCGGGTAGGGTCTCACTTTCTCCACGACTTGGACAGCTTTTGGCTCTATCTCCACGATCAGGGCTGAGCCTGGCAGGGGCTCTCCCCGAGGTCCCGCACCTCCCCTGGCCGCTCACGGTCGGGGACCCCTGCGCCCGTCTCACCTGCCTTGCCCGCCGCAGGCCGGCAGATCCCCGGGCGCAGAGACACCGGCTGCGACGCGTTGGTGGGCGCCCGCGTGGGTAGTCGCGGCGCGGGTGTAGGAGTGGGCTTGGCTGCGGGAGAAACAGCGTGGTTGGAGTCGGGCAGGGGACATCGACGCTAACCCTTCCTACTGCTTCGAGCGCCTTTGCCCAACCCCTTCGCCCGCGCTGACCTCTGCAGTCAGGGAGGGGAGATGGCTTGGGGACCTCCAGGGTTCGCGTTCACCCCTTCGCGGAGCGCACAGGAGCCTGCTGCGTCCCGGGCCCGGCCAAGCACACCTGGCGCCTCGCACCGGGACTTAGGAGCTCGCTCTCCGTCGCCCAGCCCTTCTCCAGCGCTCAACCTGCAAGCTTGTGGGCTTGGGTCGACAGCTGCATTTTACTGACAAGCAAACGTAGGCTCACAGAATATAAGTAACTGCCCAGGAGCAGAAAAACCCCCGAACTCGAGCCCAGATCGACCGGACCTAAGAAGCCATCTTCAGTCCCGACCCAGCCGCATCTTAGCCTCAGTTTCCTTGTCTGTGTGATGGAAGCATTATTAAATAACCCCCACCCGCCAAGGACGCTAAGAGGCTCAAAAGCGGGCATCCGTGTGAGAAAACGCGTTCAGAGGTGAACCCTACACCCCACACCCCGGGCACCCGGACCTGGCAGGAAGACCGGCACGAAGGGGCTGAAGTACAGCATGGAGTTGCTCAGGATAGAGCAAAAATAGTAGCCTTCGTGCTCCTTGCGGAAGTGGTGCAGGGTGAGGCTGTAAAGGCCGTCACGGATCCTCTCGCCCGAGATCTGTTTGGTGTCCAGCCGCTCGGCATACTTGGCCCGGCTTAGGGAGAAGTACATGAGGAAGACGGGCGGGGCGGCAGGTTCGTTCTTCTGGTAGAGCCAGGAACAGCCCGGGGACGCGCTGGACAGCAGCACCTCGCACTGCAGCTCCACATTCCCGCCCAGCTGTCCGACCACCTTCAGCGGCGACATGCGGAACCGGCTCGGCCCTGCGGCCGTCGCGGCATCTGCGGGCGGCACGCATGGACGCTGAGCCGGGAGGCCCGCGCTCCTCGTCTGTCCCGCCCCCCGCCCTCCCCGAGGGTCGCCAACTCACGGAGCAGCAGGGCCAGCGGCAGGAGCAGGGCGGCCACCCGAGAGGTCATCGCGCTCTCCGCGCTGCACAACGCTTGCGGACGCACGCTGGAGCGGGTTGCGCCCTTCGGCCGGCCCAGGAGCCAGATTTCGAGGTCGGAGGATGTGATGTCACCCGAAGCCCGCAGAAGAGAGTCGCCCTCTTTTTCGCGGTTACCACCTTCCAGCTCAGGGAGCAGGCTGGGGTCCATGAGCGGGCTTGCGGGGCAGCTGGGGGCTGTTAAAACTGTGGGCTTGAGGATGAAGAAAAAGGCAAATGACCTTCAGCAAAGGCTCTCCTGTGGAGACGGCCGAGACGGTCGGTAAAGAGAGATTACAAGAGGTGAAGAAGGTCAGAGAAAGCAGGAAAACAGGGTGTCCCCTTCCTTTGTAGTCACTCAGAATGGCTCTCGCGAGATGGGCACTGAGGACTGAGGAGGGAGAGGCCTTGGTGACTTGCACACCTCTAGGCCAGGGTAGTCTGGGTGTTCAGCAGGAAGGAGAAGGCCATGGGGCAGCAGCCACTTGCCTTGTGTGGGACTGGAGGTCTTCTGCCAACCGCACCCTTGGAAATGCCTCCCCGCTAGTACACACCACCATCCAGCCTCAATATTTTTTCTTGGGGGCCACTGGAACAGCCTCCACATGAGTCCCTCTCTTGGCCACACCTTCAGCCACCCTGCCATGATCATGATTCTCATAAAGGGGATCTGACAGTCTCACTCCTGCAGCCTCCTATGACTTGTAGGTCTGGAGGGAAGCTGAAATATGACTTGGCTCAGAGCCTTTGGATGCTGGCTCCTCCTAGCCTCTGCCCAGTCCCCTGGCCCTGCATTCTCCCTGAACTTGAGGTTGTCTAAACTGGGCTCCTTGCCTTTTTGTCCCCTTTGCCTGAAATACTGCTCTGTTTAAGCCCTGGGGCCAGATTCTGTGCTGTGGGACACAGACCTCATTCCTCTTTATCCTTGGCTTTAGGCACTTGGCAGGGACACATGTTAAGCCTGGGTGAATGCCTGGGTGAAGGCCCTTTTCCTTCTCAGGCTCTGGCACACCATAGCCCCTTCCTTCTTGCCAATCGCTATCCTGAAACCTTCTGGCCCCTGTGGATGCCCACCTCTTATCACTTCAGGGTGCCTGAGCCTTCCTACTTTGAATCCCTTAATGAATACACTTCACACTGTTGCTGCTTGAGTCTGGAGTCAAGCCAGGTGGCGTTATCTGTTCCATGCGTCTGCCCCACCTGTGGGTTGTGCCTGGTGAGGGCTGTGTTGCAGACACCCTTTCACAGCTTGGGCTGAGCTGTGTTGGTAGAACTTGAGTATTGGATGGACTTTTAAAAAAAGTATTACTATTACTTTGAATTCAATGGGTGCTCCCCACCTGTCTCAAATCATCTGAGGCGCTTACTCCTATGTGGAACATTTAACATATTTTATTTTATTTTAATTTCAGTATAGTTCGCATACAGTGTTCTATGAGTTTCAAGTGTACAATTCAACACTTCCATCCACCATCCGGTGCTTATCACAAGTGCCCTCCTTCACCCTATCCCCTATTTTGCTCATCCCCCACCCCCCACCCCTCCGGTAACCACCAGTGTGTTCTCTATAGTTAAGAGTCTGTTTCTTGGTTTGCCTCTCTCTTTTTTTCCTTTGCTTTTTTGTGTTGTTTCTTAAATTCCACATATGAGTGAGATCATACGGTGTTTGTCTTCCTCTGACTGACTTATTTCCCTCAGCATTGTACTCTCTAGCTCCATCTGTGTCATTGCAAATGGTAAGATTTCATTCTTTTTTATGGCTGAATAATAACCCATGTATAAATATGCCACACCTCCTTTCTCCATTCATCTGTTGACGGACATCTGGGTTTCTTCCATAATTTGGCTATTGTTAATAATGCTGCTATAAACACAGGGGTGCATGTATCCCTTTGAATTAGTGTTTCTGTATTTTTTTATAAAGATTCTATTTATTTATTTTAGAGAGAGAGAGAGCACATGCGTGGGGGGAGGGGCTGAAGAAGAAGGAGAGAGGAGAATTTCAAGCACACTCCCCACTGAGCACAGAGCCTGATACCAGCTGTGATCTCACAACCCTGAGATCACGACCTGAGGTGACATCAGGAATGGGTCACTCAACCGACTGAGCTACCCAGGTGCCCCTCTATTTTTTTTTTTTAAGATTTCATTTATTTGGGGGTGCCTGGGTGGCTCAGTTGGTTGGGTGACTGCCTTCGGCTCAGGTCATGATCCTGGAGACCCAGGATCAAGTCCCACATCAGGCTCCCTTCTCGGTGGGAAGCCTGCTTCTTCCTCTCTCAGTCCCTCTGCCTGTGTTCCCTCTCTAGCTGTGTTTCTCTCTGTCAAATACATAAATAAATAAAATCTTAAAAAAAAAGAAGATTTCATTTATTTTATTTGAGAGAGAGAAAGAGAGGGAGAGCAGGAGCGAGGGGGGAGCTGAGGGAGAACAGAGAGAGAATCCCAAGCAGGCTCCTCATTGCGCCTGGAGCCCAAGTTGGAGCTCGATCCCATGATCCCAAGACTATCACCTGAGCTGGAAATCAAGAGTTAGAGGCTCAACTGACCGAACCACCCAGGTGCCTCTGTTTTTGTAATTTTTTGGGTAAATACCCAGTAGTTTGATCCCTGGATCATAGGGTAGTTCTATTTTTAACTTTTTGAGGAAACTCCATACTGTTTTCTACAGTGGCTGTACCAGGAATCTCTAGCAGAATCCCCACTGAGCGTGGAGCCTGAAGCAGGGTCCATCTCACAGCCCCGAGATCATGACCTGAACGGAAATCAAGAGTCAGTTGCTCAATCAACTGACACAAGGGGGTTATACGAGGCATGCTTTTTTTTTTTTCCCAATCTCCCTTTCTTAGCTAATAGTAGAAGAAGGAAAGCTTTTCATATGAGCACATGTAGACCCCCCTCATTGTTCTAAATGGGTGCATTTTCTATGGGTGTTCCAGAATTTAGTTTTCCTGTTAATGGACATTGAAGTGGGCTGCAGTAGACGCAATATCTCTGTATCATTGAGGACTTGCTTGGTACACGTTAGATTTTCAAATGGAAGACACTCTGTAATGATGGTTATCTGTGACTCACAGCAGGGCATCCCCTGGCATATAGATGTACGCATGTGCATGTGTGTCCCTGACTGTGTAGACACACTGCTGTCCCTTAACCCATATGACTGAGGGTGACAAGCAAGGAGTCAAGTCCAGACCGGCCATCTTGGTTTCCTGAAAGAGAGCTGCAGCTGGCTTGGAGGCCTTCCAGCCTTGCAGCTAAGAAAAGTGTCAGCCATGGGGCTGGCAGGCCCTTTGTACCGAGCATGACAGAGGGTGGGGAGGGGGGATGCCAAGGCAACATGTGAAACCTACCAAGGAGGCTTTGTGACCCCAATGATATTTTTTACAGAATGTGGTGGATTCTCAATGCAACCACAACGACATCCGCCTTGTAGCAGGTGGGAGAGCAGATGCAATTCGCGAAAATTCTGGGGATGCTTGCTTGCAGTAGGGCCAGGTGTGCAGAGGGCTGGGCGGGGCCTGCTCCTCACTGCCAGGTGAGTTCCCGTACCCCAAGCTGTGGTGCTCCTGTGGGATGGCACGAAGGCATGGGAACAATGACAACAACTGGCACTCGGTCAAGCAAGTCCCTTATTTTTAAAAAACATCCAGGGAGAGATAAGGTAAGAGAGTCACCAGTTTCTGTGCCAAATTTAAGCAAGTCTCTGTTTCTCTCGAAGGTGTTTGTTCTTAAAACATGGAAATAAAGTAATCTAAATTTACATGAATTGAAGGCATTCGGGACACATAACCGGACCCAGCAGCAGTATGAGGTTCATCAGGGCTCGGTACCGTGGCTCCTAGGACACTGCAGGCATGACTTGGAATCAATGGCTTTCTGCCTCCTCTTGCCAGTCTTGGACTGTGGAAATGATAGTGTCTTCTTGGGAGGAGTTAGCTTGTCCAGGGCTAGAAAGGCCTTTGAGTTCTAGGGTTAACAGGGCCTCACTTTATCTCCATGCAAATATCTGTCAATTCCACCCACTTGTGCCACTCCCGGTTTTTTTTGGAGAATGTTTCAATGTATAGAAACATTGTCATATAGTTTGTCTTTGAGTTGTGTGAATGCATATAGATTTAGTTCATTTATTTTAAATGCTGGATAGTAATATTATCTTGTGAATATTCCACTGTTCAGTGGTCCTCAAACCAGAGTATTCATACCCTGGGGGGACAAGGAGGCTGGCTGTCTTTAAAGGGCTCATTTCCCAGATCTTCAGCTTATGTTGGTTCTCTTTCCTAAAACAGATCTGCCCAGGAGCAAATGTCTTCAGGCTAACTCTCTTTCCCCGCCTCCCCTTTTGTAATCGCTCTTTTCTTGCTCTAAAACTGAAAGGCAGACCGGCTGTCCTGTTGGTTACTGTGGTACAGAGCCCAGGAGGTGCAGAACTCTCTGGGGCAACAATCAAAGGGAAACACTCAGATATTTTTCGTTTTGTGTCCATTTAGCTGTGAATGAGCATTTCTCTTGGGGAAAGTTCCCGGGATCCTGACAAAGAGGGTGTTTGGGAGAAATGCTGGAGCTGGACCACCTGAGGGCCAAGTCCTGGCCCTCATCACTCTACTCACCTCTCTCTGCAGAACTAGAATGCAGAAGTCAGACAGTTATTATCAGTTATTATTCCTAGAGTGTTCATGAGCATTGCAAAAGGAACCATGCTTTCTTTTTTGACACAATCTGATTTGCTAATTGGTTTAACGTTGATGACCGACTTGGCCAATGAGGTTAGCTGGCAGCATTTTTATTTGCGATGAATCAAATGAGGCAAAACCTTAGCTCCAAAGTTTTTATGAAAACAAAGTTTAAAGTCTATCATAAAATGAAAACATTAAATTGAAATATTGTTTTGGCAAATTTGTGTTGAAATTATAAATATTTCTATTCCCCCAACCCCTTCTAAGTTCATCAGTGAAGGCAGTTGCTTCTAGGTGAGATGAGAATGGTACAGTTCATAGCTACCCAATAGAAACTGGTAAAGACTATTTGAGTCCACTTCCAGAAACTGAGCAGTGAATAATTCTAAAGATGATTATCAATCCACTTACAGGTTAGTGGTTCCCAAGTGCTCGCTTTCAACACAATTGAAAGAAGACCTACTCAAGTTGGCAACTGTTGTGGATTGAATTGTTTGTGTCCCCCTGAAAATCATATGTTGAAGTCCTAACCCCCAGTACCTCAGAAAGTAACCTTATTTGGAGATTGGGTTTTATTGGAGGTAAAGTCAAGTTAAAATGAGGTCATTAGGTTAGACTGTAATCTGGTGTAGCTGGTGTCCTTATAAAAAGGGGAAATTGGGACACAGAGATGTACCCTGGGAGAGAGTCATATGCAAATAAAGGCAGAGATCAGGATGGAGCTTCCACAAGCCAAGAAACCCAAAGATGGCTGGCAACCCACAGGAAGCTATGGGAGAGGGACAGCGCAGATTCTTCTTCAAGGTCTTCAGAGGGAACTAACTCAGCCCGTCTCACACTTCTAGACTCTAGACTGTGAGATTATACATTTCTGTTGTTGTTACAGCAGCCCTAGTAAACTAATACAGCAACTAATAGCTCATGAAGATGAACGTCTTTTTTTTTTTAAGGTTTTATTTATTTGTCAGAGAGAGAGAGAGAGAGAGAGAGAGAGAGAGAGAGAGAGAGATAGCACTAGCAGGGGGAGCAGGCAGAGCCAAAGGCCAGCGCTTAACTGACTGAGCCATCCAGGCGCCCCTAAGATGAACTTCTGGTGGTAGCTCACTATTGTGGTTTTCTGTTTTGCAAAAAAATAAAATAAAAAAATAATTGTGGGGAGGGGAGGTTAAAAGATTTAGTAACTCTGCTATAACAAAACCAACTATTTATAAGGACAAGATTTCTCAGTGCTTACATTGTATTTAAAAAGAAAAGTACGAAAGTAATTGGTGTTGTCCCCTGTCTTTTTTAGCAATACATAATAATTTCCTATAGGTTCATTAACTGGGCACTATCCATCTCATTAAGAGCTGACTTTTCCCTCAAAGTTGTTTTTTTTACAAAAATTCTTATTTTGAGATAATTATAGGTTGATACTGCAGTTATAAAAAATAATGCAGAGATCTCATATATTCTTTACCCAGTATCCCCCCAATGGTTACATCTTGCAACAAATTAAGTTTTCAATTTTTGTGTTTTTCTGGCAAAGAGGTGGGGTCAGTCAAAGATCTTCAAGCATAAAAACATGTTACATTAGCATAAACTTCTAGGCAGGAAGATGTGTAGAATTCATAAATCATAGGTGAGAAAGGAATGATGAAAAATTTCCAAAAGTTAAAGAGCTTGTTCTTGCTTTTAAAAACAGGTGATGGCTGAAATAAAAACAATATTTTATTTATTTAATTCTGTCAGAAACAATTAAAAAGAGGGGCGCCTGAGTGGCTCAGTTGGTTAAGCAACTGCCTTCGGCTCAGGTCATGATCCTGGAGACCCGGGATCGAGCCCCGCATCGGGCTGCCTGCTTGGCGGGAAGCCTGCTTCTCCCTCTCTCACTCCCCCTGCTTGTGTTACCTCTCTGCCTGTGTTTCTCTCTGTCAAATAAATAAAATCTTTAAAAAAAAAAAAAAAGAAACAATTAAAAAGATTGATAGAATGGTTTTATCTTAAAGCATCAATATTTACAACACATTGGAAACTATGTATTTTTCAACTATTTATGATGAAAAATGCTTGATGTCAAGTTAAAATGGAGTGAAGGAGAAGAGTTATGTTCATAGCAACCCTGGTGTTTCCCTCCCTGCCCCCCGCCACAGATGAAACGATAAGCAAATATGGTATATCCACACAATGGAATATTATTCAACTTTGAAAAAGGAAGGAAGGAAATTTTGACCTATACTACCACATGGATGAACCCTGAGAACCTTATGTTGAGTGAAATAAGCCAGTGACAAAAAGACAAGTAGTATATGATGCCACTATTATGAAGTATTTGGAGTACTTGAATTGACTGGAAAGGAAGTAGGTTGGTTACGACCAGAAGCTGAGGGCCAGAGGGATGGAGAGTTATTATTTAATAGGTGCAGAGTTTCAGTTTTGCAAAATAAGAGTTCTGGAGATGGAGGGTGGTGATGTGTCTACAACAATGTGAATGTACGTAATACCACTGAACTTTACAGTTAGAAGTGGTTAAGATGGTAGATATATGTGTTTTACCACAATAAAAACTTTTTAAAGAAATGAGTGAAGGAGTACATTGTCTTTCCTATTTACGGGGGACACAAGAGCAATGAGATGGGATGGGAACTACCGTTCTTTGTCCATTCCTTTGTTAATGGATCTTTAGGCTGTTTCTAGTTTTTGTTGTTATAAACAATGCTATAATGAACATCCTGGAAAGTATTGCCTATGGTCTATGTACAAGATTCTCCCAGGGTGTCTACTTGGAAGGAACAGCTTCAAGAGGATATTAATCTTGAGAGCAGTGACGAACTCCGAACACGAGCTTCTCTTTAACCTCCATAGCTATTGGCAAAATTTTCTCCAAAGTGATGGTACCAGTTTATCCTCATACCAGCTCTGGACAAGTTTCCATTTACCCACATGCTTTATAATTCTTAGTTTTGTCAGTCTTTTCGATTCTGTTACTCTGAATGTCGTTTTGTTGGTACTTAGAGAACCAGACCTATTTCTGACCAGTTGTCCAGTACTAATTTCCACAATAAATAAGGCTTTAGCTCCTCTTCTTGTTTCTGAGCTGTCCTGGGTCCTGCTGTACTCACAGTTAACGTTCTGGCAAAAAAATACACAGTCAGAAAATAAACCTAAAAAAGGGTCACTTCTTCTTTCCTTCCTCCCTCCCTTCCTCCCCTGCTCGCTCTTTCTTCCTTCCTTCCTTCCTTTCTTTCTTTCTTTCTTTCTTTCTTTCTTTCTTTCTTTCTTTCTTTCTTTCTTTTTTTTAAGATTTTATTTTTTTATTTGACAAACAGATCACAAGTGGGCAGAGAGGCAGGCAGAGAGAGAGGAGGAAGCAGCCTCCCTGCCGAGCAGAGAGCCCGATGTGGGCCTGGATCCCAGAACCCTGAGATCATGACCTGAGCTGAAGGCAGAGGCTTTAACCCACTGAGCCACCCAGGCACCCTCTTTCTTTCTTTCTTTTTCTTCCTTCCTTCCTTCCTTCTTTCCTTCCTTCCTTCCTTCCTTCCTTCCTTCCTTCCTTCCTTCCTTCCTTCCTTCTTTTTTCTTTCTTGTTTTTCTCTCTCCTTCCTCCCTCCCTTTCTTCTTCCCTTCCTTCCTTCCCTCCTTCCCTCCTTCTGCCTCCCTTCTCCCTCCCTCCCTCCCTTTTACAATTTATTGTCTTGATGCAGTGTATCCAAAATAGAAACTTTCTTTTAAATTTATTTGAAAGAGAGAGTGAGTGCATGAGCAGGGTGAGGGGCAGCGGGAGGAGCAGTGAACAAAAAGTCAGGAAAATTTTCTTTTACACAAGACGGTTCATTCTTTGGGCGCTGGTGGAGGATCCATGAAGTAACCTCAACTTGACCATAAAGCTTTCACTCCCACGTTCTATAACTGTGGCCTTGCCGGTGGGAAGCCCCAGCTCTCGGGAGGGGGGGGATCTTAGCACTTCTGTTCTCCTACCTGTGGGGTGAGCGGTGGAAGCCCGAGGATGCAGCAATGGAAACAGTGAGAGAGAAGAGAGCGATTGTTTCCACAGTTCACCACCAGGCCGGAAAAGGCTCCAGCCCCTCAGGCGGCACGCTGACGCACGTAGAACTAAGAATTTTCTCCTCCGGGGAAGAGGAGGATGCGAGTTGTGAAGGCGGAGAAAGGAAGGCAGAAAAGGCGGAGCCTGGGAAGGGGAGAAAAGACCGAGACACCCAGGGGCTTTGCCTTCCCTACCCCCTCCTCCAGTCTTCCAGCTTCTCCTCCGTCTGTGTGTTTCGATGGCGTCGGGGATGAAGGGGGTTAGAGGGCTTCTCTGGATGGTTCGCACCTTCTCAGTTCAGCAGGAATGAGGGAAAGGAGCTGCCTCTCCACACCTCAGACACGGAACTGTCCATCAAGCATGTACCTACATGTGCCCAGAGGCAGAGCCCTGAGTTAGGACTCCCCTCCGCCCCACCTCAGCTTCTCCCTTGAACTCTGGAGAATGTTTCCATGCCCCCCCAGGTGGCTGTGCCGTGGAAAGGAGCTACACGGAGGGGTCTGGGTGGGGTGTGCAGTTGGTGTCCTGCTTCAGGGAACCTCTTCCAGTTCTGCGGGGTCCTGTGCTAAGAGACACACCAGCCATGGGGACAGGCAAGGAAACACGTGACGCCTGATGAGGGGGTGCCAGGATGTGGTGGGTGCAGTGAGGACAGGAGCCCAGCCCAAGTCACCACCCTTAGCAGGGGGTGGAGGGAGGCTGGGGGAGGTCGACCAGGGAGACCCGCGCTGCGGTGCCTGAACCCAGGCTTAAAGGAGGCCAGGTGCAGAGCTGGGGAGCCAGGCTGAAGACATACATTGTTGCAAAGGCACAGTGGCTAGAAGTAGTGCGGTGTATTTGGGGAACCCGCATCAGCCACGTCCCTGGAGGCAGATTGATGATGGAGAAGAGGTGGGCTCATTGTAAGGAGTGCAACCTCCCCCCCCACCCCCCGCTTCTCAGTTGCTCATTCTGCACCATTTCTGGGCTAGCCCTGGCAGAAGTCTAAAATAGCCATCCTGGTTGATCCAGAGCCAGAGGCCCTCCCACCATTTCCCACAGAATTCATTTTTCTGTGCATAGCAAGTCCCTTAACAGGGTAGCCAGCACACTTCCCACTCTTACCCCAGGAAACAGTGGCCCCTAAAAAAACGTTAGGGCCTCATTTTCTTACAGCATACACAAAAATAAACTCAAAATGGATGAAAGACCTAAATGTGAGACAGGAATCCATCAGGATCCTAGAGGAGAACACAGGCAGCAATCTCTGTGACCTTGGCCACAACAACTTCTTGCTAAGACACGTCGCCCAAAGGCTAGGGACGCAAAAGCGAAAATGAACTATTGGGACTTTATCAAGATAAAATGTTTTTGCACGGCAAAAGAAACAGTCGACAAAACCAACAGACAACCGACAGAATGGAAGAAGGTATTTGTAAATGTCTTATCAGATAAAGGGCTAGTATCCACGATCTATAAAAAGAACTTATCAAACTCAACACCCAAAAAACAAACAATCCAGTCAAGAAGTGAACAGAAGACATGAGCAGACATTTCTTCAAGGGAGACGTACAAATGGCCAGCAGACACATGAAAAAAAATACTAAACATCCCTCAGCATTAGGGAAATACAAATCAAAACCACAATGAGATTCCACCTCACATCAGTCAGAATGGCTAAAATTAACAACTCAGGAAACAACAAATGTGGAGGATGCAGAGAAAGAAGAATCCTCCTACACTGTTAATGGGAATGCAAGCTGGTGCAGCCAGTCTGGAAAACAGTATGGCGGTTCCCCCAAAAGTTGAAAATAGAGCTACCCTGTGACGCAGAAATTGCCCCACTGCATTTTTAATCCCAAAGATACAGATGTAGTGATCTGAAGGGGCACATGCACCCCAATGTTTATAGCAGCAACGTCCACAATAGCCAAACTATGGAAAGTGCCCAGATGTCCGTGGACAGATGAATGGATAAATAAGATGTGGAAAATGGAATATTATTCAGCCATCAGAAGAATGAAATCTTGCTATTGCAACGATGTGGCTGGAGCTAGACAGTATTATGCTAAGCAAAATAAGTCAGTCAGAAAAAGACAAGTACCATTTGATTTCACTCATATGTGGAATTTAAGAAAGAAAACAGATGAACATAGGGGAAGGGGAGGAAAAATAAAATAAGATGAAAACTTGGAGGCAAACCATAAGTAAGAGATGGTGAACTCTAGGAAACAGGGTTGCTGGAAGGGAGGGGGTGGAGGATGGGGTAAGTGGGGGATGGGCATTAAGGAGGCCAGTGATGTGATGAATACTGGGTATTTTTTTT